>NW_022994865.1:3621150-3851109 GCF_902806645.1 Magallana gigas
TATTCCAAACTCACTAGTATCTCGATCATGTAAATTCTTTTCAATATGTCACAGATTTAAAACTTTTAAGTAAACGTAAAACCTCATTCCCTTTTCACCTGGTGGGATCGCCTTGAACGTATTAGAACGCCATGCGACGGCGCGCTCTTTAAAACATGCACAAAGTAGGCGCCGTGGTCCTGCGTTCTGGTAAACACGCCCTAGAAGTGTTGTGAGGTCGCCGTGACAGCGCTGTAAGATCTCCAACAGCGCTACGAGAGCTCCGTGGGCGCGCTCAAGAAACGCAGCTAATCGCAGTGTAGACGCAGTGATAAGTCAATTGCGCTTGCACGGAGACCTCACGGAGTCCTTTGGGATCTCACTGCGTCTCTATCGCGCTCTCACTGCTCACTACGCGCTCTCACTGCGCATCCACAGCGTTTGAACAAGTTGTTTTTCATTTGGCTGCATTCACACAGCGATCCCAAAGAGCTGTTGCTGCGTTCATCGCGCTCTCGTGACGTTTCTTCTGCGTTTATACCGCGCTCCCACGGCGTTTCTTGTGCGTTGTTGAAATCTGTGACTGTTGTACATAGCAAGCGATGTAATAATTATCAAACTGGATGTAGATGACTATGTAAAAAAGAGCATTTGCTAATATTCCAAGACCTATCAATGAACGTAGATGGAATTCATGCCATTTGGTTCTGATGTTTTCACATCTTTTCTATGTTTTCTAACAACTAATTACGGATCTTTTTTGTAGACCTGACTACTAAGAGTTTTGTCATAGTCCTTCACAAATTGGTTAGAAGTAGTTATGTTTCAATTACAATGTACCTTCTTATAAAATCAAAACAATTTTTAAATCATTTATTTACTAATTGTAAATTCTTGTTTGTTTCCAATACAATAGTACAAATCAATATTAACCTATTAAGAAGTAATGAACGTCTTGTGCACACAGTTAGCGCGCAGAACACGCCGTGGACGCGCGGTAAATACTCCTAGAACGTCATGAGCGCTCGGCGGAAAGTCAGCGAGAGCGCTAGCGCAGTAAATCGCCAAGTAGAACTCCGTGGAAACGCATTTACACGCAGTGGGAGCTCCGTAAGAACGCCTCGGTCGCCGTCAGGACGCCGTAAAATAAACTGTACATTTTTTCTCAATTTTCCTTGCGATCCTACGGCGATTCCATGAATTTTACAACGCCGTGAACACGCGACCGTGGGGACGCAGCTTGGTGTGACAGGGCCTTAAGAAGTCCTAATGATTTGTGTTTTCTTGTATTTTCGTTCAACTTTAATGTGCATGTAATTCATTTCAATACCAAATAAACAGTCACCATATTGAATTTGTTCCTAAGACATCGATTTAGCTGTCTTAAAGTTAAGACATACATGTAATTTAGGAATTTCATAAGATAAGACAAGAATAGTGAAAACGGATAGTAATGAACTTAGGAAAAAGTACTAAGATATTACTTAGTCCTAAGTATGCTTTGTGAAACACCCCCCCCCCCCTGCTTTCGACTATTGATTGAATACCCGAATTGTCCATGGATATTTCTCCGTTTTTCCGATCATGATATTTTCCCCAAATTACGACATTTTTCCCGATAATGACATTTTTACCGATATAATATTGGGCGCACTGCGGGTTTGACCGGTCAGCAGTGGATGCTTACTCCTCCTAGGCACACAAAGATTTCCTTAGATGTTTCCTAAGATAGAACTTAAGATATGCCTAAGTTATAACTTAAGAAGTTCCTAAGATTTGTCATAGCTGTTTCACAAAACTTTCTTAGCGTATCGCAGTTGACTTATCTTAAGAAACAATGTAAGCCACTTTCATATTATATTCGTAATCCTAAATTGATACCGTCAATCTAAATTCTTTAAATTTCAATATACACAAATGTAAACTTTTTCAATGAATGTAAAAATTCATTCCCTTATTCACCTAGAAACATCTTAGAAAAAAAGTAAAACGTGTAAATAGAGTGTAAATAGTGTAATGTCTAAGTACATGTACTAAAATAATGTATAATATTTTTACACTCACATGCATACAAGAGTAGATTAAAATTACCTAATAAATTCGTATAGTTTATTTTCTTTAATTTGAGAGAATGGATAGATCATCCTTTATTTTTTCAGCTATATATATTTCGTTATTTATATTTTAATATTATTTTTTGGACCGCATAAATTAATGGAAAATATTGGTCACTGCTATAATTTCTGTTATTTTTATGAATGTTCGAGTGTTTTTTTTTGTCTACTTGGTCCATTTTTAATAGCATGTGTTAACGTATACTAATATGCTTATTCCGAAATCTAAAAAACGATCGTTGAAATATCCAGATGATTTTACTGTTTCATACGGTATGTTCCAAATGGAATACAATAATTATATGCAGTGACAAGTAGGATTTTGAATGGACAGATGTGGAACTTTTAAACTAAGTTTTTATAACGCTAGTTTCTTGTAATGATTGATATAAAATGGTGTGTTTTATTTTGTTTTTACAAAATGAAAAATCGAAATTCACAAATATATGCATCTCGGCCGATAGAAAAAACGAGGATATAAGGCAAGATTTTCAGTGACTGTATAAAACAGCATTCCTATGGAGGATTTAGCGTCGACATTCCTAAAACACTTCCCGGTTATTCCTACCCCCATCCCCCAACAAAAAATCAATTAACATCCCACCAAAAAACCACACACACACACACCTAGCACCTAAATTTTTCTCCCGTAAAAAGGTTTATTTCTTGGAGGGATAGGACAATTCATCCAGTCAATCTGTAATTGAATATTATTTAGTATTTATTCTTGATTTTATCAACTATTTAAGAGATCAGTGATTCCCAGGCGTGAATAATTTAATTAACATCAGTGCACTAGCTATAACGATACCCGCTATCAATCTGCGTGTGCGATTAGATAATCTAAAAAAAATGTAAAAATTTGAAGTTAACACCAACAAATTAACTGATCATGAAGAAATATAGGTATATTTTGACAATTTTTTAGTTTTCAGTTTAGAGTAATGTATCTATCGACGGAGCTTTGAAATGAATAATTTGGACTATATAAACCTCGCATTTTTATGGCCAGTCATTAATTTTTAAATTATAAGGAACATATATTGCGTCTTTTTGAAAAGATTAAAAATCTTGATAATAGCCCTTTAATGATACGTGTATTCTAGTATATTTGTTCAAATTAAATATGCGTATAATTCATTAAGATAGACAGTCGCCATGTTAAGTTTGTTCCTAAGACATCGATTTACCCATCTTTTTTCAAATTTTATTGTCATTTTCAAAATTAATACAAGAAATCAAAAAACAAAGTAAATTTTTATTGGCAATCACACACCCTTTCATACACTTGCACACATAACTATCAGAAAACATTCTAATTGTTTACATGAAAATTACAGTTTAAAAATATTTTTTCCAGTTTGACCATTGTTTGTCAAATTTTACAATTTCACATGATTTAATTGATATGTACATGTATCTTTCAACTTATATTTGAATTAGATATGTTGTAGTAGTCCCTTTAAGTGAAGATCTTTTTTTTGTTTCCAACAGTTAAAAATATACTGTTTGGTATACAAATTATAAAGTTTACAACTTTGTTACCCCGATTTAGAGGTATTTCACCAACTATTACATTAGTAATATTAAATTCAATTTATTTTTTACCCATCTTTATATACCCATCTTAAAGTTAAGACATAACTTAGGAAATTCATAAGATAAAATTGGAATAGTGAAACGGGTAAGTAATGAACTTAGGAAAAAGATCATTCCTAAGATACAACTTAGTCCTAAGTATGCTTTGTGAAACGGGCCCCTGATATTTGGAGGTCCGTGTTGCTCTGCTTTGAACTTGTATTTCGTTTTATGGATTTTTGAGATAGTTCAAGGTTTGTTATATTTATTGTTTGTTATTGTGTTTTACCACTTTACAACCAACAGATCAAACCGAATGCTCCGAGACAACGACTTTACTCATTTTAGACATATAACTGGAAACAGCAGACCAGACTGGATATGGAAAATTCATAGCGACGTTCAGGAAGTTACTCTTTGTAAATTTATTGTTAAACTTTTGATTCTCCAAGACCTTCCCCCGCACATCTGCAGTTTATGTCAAAAACTGTTCACAAATATTTTTGAACATGTTTCTACTACTTGTGATTTATTTAGAGAAGCCTGGTGGCAAACTGTTATAGAAAATTTGGATGCAGTAAAGATCGTGTTATCAAAATCAAGAGGGATGTAAACCCCTCATATGAGTCCGAACCCCTTATCAACGCGTTTAGAAACAATCCCTATTATGATAATCAATCAGTGCTTATTATTAAAGTATTATATAAATTTTACTATTGTCAGGTACTCTTCACACATTTGCCCTAAAAGAAGAAAGTCACTATTCATGATCATAAAATACAACATTACAACACATGTTTAGAATATCGATGTACATGTATTACGTAGAAGAAAACCAAACTCACGTAAAATGATTTTTTTAATAATAAAAATCACTTTCCCCCAGAAATACGTTACCTACGTTACCTGCCTCCTTGGTCTTTTTCCATAAAAATCAGGCACGTAGAATCGGGGGGGGGGGGGGGGGGGGGGGCAGGGGGCCTGCCCACCACCTACTTTTTTGCGCAACAAAGATTTTCTTAAATTTAAATTGAATGAACATTGAGTCCCCCCCCCCCGCACTTTAATGGGACAATGTAAAAGATTGAATCGAAAATAAGGAAATAATCAGTGAAATTGAAGTTAAAGGTAACCTTCCCCCCCCCCCCCCCCCCCCCCGTACAAGTAATTTCAAGTCGTTTTTTGGATCGGTAACCAAAATGTATTCTTGTTTACAGCGGGGGTCATTTTTCTACGGGGTCATTTTTCGTCATGTACGTTTTACATGAAGAAAAATAACCTCTGGGTCTTTTTTCTTCAGAAAAATCAAATTATTCTTCAGCAAGGGGGGTCATTATTCTACGTCGAAAAATGACCCCCGGTCATTATTATACGGGGGTCATTATTTTTCATTACACCGGCATTTCTAATATCACAAAAGGGACAGTAATTTCAAGAATTACATACACAATTTTTATAACAAATTTTGTATGTGAAGAATATGTGCCTAAATTCATTACGCATAAAGAAGATGGGTGTTAAAGGCGTGTACAGTACCTATATAAAGACAGATAAGATACTGTAAAATTAAAATATCAACAAATCTTAATTTTTTTCAATATTTAAACAATGTATATATAATATTACATCGATTTGTAACCCTTAAATATGTTAAATACTTGGAATATTTTGCTTTGAAATAGCGTATGCGTATCAAAACTTCGATATAGTGGCATTTCTGGAACTTATATGCCTTTTGATCTAAAGAGTAGGTCTGAGCTTTGTATTTTTGTCATGGTCTAGATAAGGTCTGATGGAAATTAAATCGATTTCAATCAAAAATACATGGAGAAATGACCCACTGTACTATGAAAATATTATTTTGTATCACAACAGTTGAGTGATTAGGAAAAATCACTTTTGGAAATTGGGATACTCCAAATTAGAACTGAAAAAGGACGATATAAGGGAGAACCTCTATCTCGATGAAAGAATACATGTGTATAATTTTTTTAGTCGATGAACAAGAAAATGAGATAATTTTTTTAAATTGTATTAAGTGTTTTCGTTTTTAGAATGGAATTATTAAAAAATATCGAATACAATCAAACATTAGTAATGTTTTACTTAGACTGTATCATTTCCCTATTTTTAAAATTTTCCTAGACATACATCTAAATACTTACTTAAAACAAACCTGTATAGACAATCTTTATTGTCCACAAACGCAATGTGTAATTTCTGTCAATACATATATGTTATGATTGTATTTCAGTGGCAGATAGGCCCAATGGGCCGGGTGTTTCAATATTCATTTTGTTTTACAGTCATCTAATTTGTTATAGCACATGTCACTATAATAAATTATTCACTTTATTGCTTTTTTACTTAATATGAGTCCGTAAATTCGTGGCCAAAGTCGCATATTGCATTTAAACAATGTACTTTTTGCGACTGAAATGGCTCTATGATGAGAGCATCAGATGAAACGTAACCTTTTAGAACTAGGCTTTTTAGGTTGTGGGTTCGTTGACACCCACACTTTCTAAGTTTTTTCTTATCGTTTGTTAGAATCTCCAAAACTGAATATAGTTCGACATTATCCTTTTGTAAACTTGTATTATAATATTACATGTATCAAATACATTTATAATTCATTAGAAATTGCATTTACGACTAAACCAAATGGACATTTTTACTATCGTTGTCACTCATTTTCTTGAGTAATTTTTGTGAAATCTAGAACAAGCAACCACCGTTTCTCTATGGGGGTTGTTCGCTGGAGTAATTTACAACCTCACGAAAGAATTACAAATTGTGGAATAATATTCAAATATGAGACGAGTTTATATACCTGTTAAAATATATCGTATTTTCTTTGATTAAAAAAATATCAGATATATAATGTCCAACCGAATACTCTAATGTTCTGTACTTAATTGTCAAATACTAACTGCGTACTTAAAAAAGCCCTCTGCATATTCATGACTAAAATTTATGAGGTTTGTTCTTCACGAGCAAATTGAGCCAGCTCTGCTCATCCAAGCTGTTTGTACATGTATATCTATGTGTTGTGCATCTTGTACCTTTTATGGTTTAAAAAAATATAAATTTAAAAAAGAAGAATTTATAACAACGATGCGATAAAATTAAAGAGATTGCCCTCAAACGTTATATGCAGAATCATACTAACTGTTGTTGTTGTTTCTTTTTATCAATTAAAAGACTCAATGATATTCTTGCTAAATAATTTGATTATTGGTTATTTTCTTAATTTCTTAATACAAGTTTTCATTCTACAATTTTTTTCTCCATTTTTAAAAAATCAAATATACTGTAAAACATGTCAGATTGACGGACGATTAAGGTAATGTAATCTGGAAACAGGAAGAGGATGTTATACCGTCCGGGAGGGGAGGGGGATATATCTAATGTTTGACGAAATAATATGCTAGGGCGCCTCCTTTCCACCCGGAGGGATATTGCACACCAGACCCATTTTTCTGTGGGAAAGACTGTGCAGGAATGAGAGTTTGGGCGGGGGGGGGGGGGGGGGGGGGCTATGCTTTATCACTGGTACCAACAAGTTTTTCTGGAAAAATCTTTTTATTCCCAATGGAAAACTTAACGTCATTTAAATACTGTGGAATCATTAGATTTCGTGGTTGCTCAATGATTTTTGTGGAATACGTGAGTATCTCTCATCCACGAATTAACGTCCTCCACTAATTAATAAATTAGTGTTATAAAGTCATATTTCCTATATAGAAGAATACACGAAATTACGTTCCCATGAACCAATGAAATTTAAGCAATCCACAAAAATTGGCCCCCACAAATTTTAATCAAATGGCAATACATGTAACTATAAGAATGAAAATCTTAAAATAATATTCTAGTTATCATTCAAAGTAAGTGTGTTAGATAAAGATATTTCGTTTTCCTTTTCATATTTTTATGACTGGGATTAGTTTTTCACAATACTTCTATTTCATTTTTCCGCAGGTCAAAGAGGAGATAACTCGTTGGGGTAATGTAGTGCATGCGTTGGAATGTAAACAATGAGAGAGAGAGAGAGAGAGAGAGAGAGAGAGAGAGAGAGAGAGATTCATTCATTATTAATAATTAAATTAATTATTGTGGATTTAATCGAAAAGTTGTTCGAGCAGTAGTCTAAATCACCTAAAATGAAGTTATGAAATTTCATTTTGATTAATCCTCCTGATATTTTCATAATAATGACGTGGTATTAATTTTTTTCAAAGACAAAGTCCAGTATAGAAGTTTACGAATGGTGCTGACAACAAAGTGCGCTATAATTAAAGACATTCTACTTAAATGGCAGTTGTCTAACTATATAAAAACCATTGTATTTAAAAATGTATTGGTTTATAAAATTAACGTTTCTTGATAAATACATGTAGCTTGATTACTTTTCATTTTAAGAAATCAATTACACAGTAAAACACACTGACAGACGATTTCGGCTTGAATACTCCATCCGTGGTTCAAAGAGAAGATAACTCAAAATAACTCACTGGGTAGACGTTGGAATGTAAACAAGAGAGAGAGAGAGAGAGAGAGAGAGAGAGAGAGAGAGAGAGAGAGAGAGAGAGAGAGAGAGAGAGAGAGAGAGAGAGAATATGAATTATTGATTGCATGTTTACATGGAGCAAATGATAAAAAATTGCATGACTATTAATTATATGTAATTTCAATTTTATGACAGATCATGAACATAATTTAATCAAGGCTTGAAGGACAATTCGCAGACAATACAAAAATGATCGAGTTGTGCGAGTTTAGGAGCAATGAATTCCAGATCTTGAGTTCACTTATTAGGTAAATTTTGTCAATGTTGAAAAATGAGTAATTACCTGGTGTTAAGTCTCTCATTCATACAATCCAGACTAGGATTTGAACCTAGATACCCCATAAAAATATGGTTGCTTTTCATTAAGCTACCTGGATTTGAAATGAGAAGGAACTTTACCATCAGATAAATTTAAAGCAAATCGAGACTTATGTCTACCACAAACTTTTGAAATCAAAATTAAAAAAAAAGATCTAACGGATTATAGTGTTGAAGATCTTACTGTATATGATATTGTAAAGATTTGTTTTAAAACAACCAAAGGTTCTTGTGTATAGTGGCTTCAAATTTGAACTTTACACAAAATTCTTCCAGTTGGATACTACCTTAAAAAATCAATATCAAAACTACTGACTGATGTGTTTTGTAAAAAAAATAAAGTGGAAACGATAATTTATGTTTTTAAAATACATACCCTGTGGAAAGAACTAAGTTTATAAATTTATAGAAAGACCTCTGAAAGAATTGGATTTAATATGTCTAATATTATAATTGGCAAACTTTCATCGTCGTTTCATAACGAAATCGTTAATTTTATAATTCTTCATATGAAACAATATATATTTTGTTGTCTTATGTAAAATAAATCTCCATGCTTGGTTTCCTTTGTCACTTAAAACTAAATTACAATATTGAAAGATATGGTGCAATGCAAACTTGTATATTCAATATTTTGCTGCTTATATCTGTTTTATTGTTATTATGACCATTTTTTCATTTTCTTATTTTTTTGTTATTTTTTCTCCACGTAGGCAAGTAAACACAAAGTAATATGGTTAGGTGTTTATTCATAAGTGTGCGTAGTCTGCTTTTTCAAAAAGAAAGAAATTATAAAAATAAAACCAAAATAAAAACCACTTCATGTACCTGTAATGTTGATTGTTGATCTAAAATCTTTATCGTTATGAATTTAGTCGGCATTCCCCAATTCTGATTGTCTGTGTTTTCCATATGTTTAATGACATCTGGTTTTTCTCCGTTATCAGTAACACAGCCGCTGAGAGAAGCTAACATGACCTTGGCTGTAAAATGTAAACAAAGCTCTTCGCGAAATTGATATGATCAAGAAATTAACCACAGTCTGTATCTGTACTGATATTAATTAGACGAAACAAAGTAGTTTGATTAAAATATGTATCTTGATAAACTATGTCGTGCCAATACACGAGATATTTTAATAAACCTAATTACATTTATTATATTAATACGTCTTTTATATAAAAGGATATAGACGTATGTAGTATTACAAGAACAATTTTGATTATTTTGTATTTATCTCTCAGATTTAAGAATGTGCATGGGCTAATCATCTTTTAAGAGAATATAACAAAAACATCAAACTGAGATAAGACATGGTACTATTCTCATCTTTTTGTGTTTTAAAACAAGCTTGGTTAGATTTGTTCAGATCTTGCGGCGTATATTTCAAATATTCTAAGTACCCACATTTTTAGTCTGTTAATTCTTTTTTTACACCTTTTTCACGTTGACAAACAATGAGCAAGTTTTCTTACCACATATCCACACGCGACGTTTTCGTTTAGTCCAACACAAAATGAAAACCGACAAAAATATAATCCGTTAATCTAAAGTACAGCTCTCTTGTATTCACTTTCTTCACTGACACATCTTTATAACAAGCCGTAATCGTGTACAGATCGGTAAAACCATACTTAGCCGAACATATCGATCGCCATTTCTTTCTCCTTCTCGTTCACATTATTGGGTCAAGCATGCGTAGAAGCTTAAAATTATATACAAAAACAATACAGCTGAAAATGAGCACTAAAATTTCTGTCGACGGCAATATCTTTTGAAAACTAGATACATATGCATAGCGCAGTACCTCAAAAAAATAAGTCATAATATTAGCGATTTGCTCTGAGCTTTTTGTTGACATATGTATCAAATTTTAGAAAGAAATCTTCAAAAAACCGACGTTTGCTCCTAAATGACATCTCAGACGGAATCGCTCGGCCGGAGATATATACTTCCTGAATGGGTACCCTCAAAAACTTTACTGGCTTTAAGTTATTATGTATCAAATAATTATTTCAAAACTAAAATTTAACGTCTGAAAGAACTCTCCTTATCATGATTAAAGTTTACCTGGTGTCAGTTCGCGATTCGCCGAGTTAGAGCGATTTAAAAAACCCGATCGGACATAGGTGCAAACCGATTTTTCGCCCCAAGTCCCGTTGGCACCTAAATGACACGTCAGACGGTTTCGTTTGCAGCTATGTGATAACATTCGGTTATATATATATATATATATATATATATATATATATATATATATTTATATATATATATATATATATATATATATATATATATATATATATATATATATATATATATATATATATATATATATATATATATATATATATATAAAGTTTTCAAATATGAAAAAAGATCAATTAAATATCTTTTATATTATTTAGTATTATAAAATATTGTACAATGTACATGGAAGTACATACTTATTTGTTATTTGATGAATTGAAAAACCAATGCATGAAAAATACATTTAGGCTTAAATTTTCCTTAGTAGGAAATATAGATTTCTGTTAACATAATGTATCAGCTTAAGATATAATTTTTAATTATAACGTTTAGAACATTAATGATAATAAACCAAAATATCAACAGGGAAGCTTTAGATTAGTTCGATTCATACTCATTCATATGCAGTAGAAAATACATATTTGTTTGGACTGTCTCTTATACATGTAGATCTACTTACGTTCACACTTTTGTGTTTTTAAATCCCAAACGAAACCCAGACAGCAACCTTTAAACAGTCTGTTAAGCAACATAAAAACTTTAAAAAATACTTTTTAAGTATTTTTGTCATAAAATGGTACTGTTTTTAAACATGATATAGATTTTAATCATACGTTTAGCTCAAAATACAGTAAATGTCACTCATAGTATAATTGTTTTATATTACACTGTGTATTCTTATTTAAAGTGAGGTCATAATTAAACATTAAGTAGGTTAATAAAGTTAATAAAAATGTGAAAAATTTGATGCCTTTTTTTTTTTAATTTTCATGAATCAAAAATGTATGTTCGAAAATCAAATAATATGCTTGATTTATAATTAATCTTCATAAAACTTTTTAACGTTCGTAAAGTTGTTAACGTTTTGCAGCAAACGTATTTGTAGCTCACAATTTTAACAAAAGATGGCTTGACGAGGGCGAGCTGTGCGCGCTCGAGACACCCGTGTAACAACCATTTTGTCACATGGTCTTTGCAATTGCCTCCAGTTTGAATCATTGACTTACAGTTTAGATAGGTAAGGACTGATACACAGTCAACATTGTCCTAAGATAGATTCACTTTCTTGTACGTGAATTAAAAGTAACAGAATGACAATTTAACTTTTGTCTTTGCATTCATAGCACTTATAGAGTTAATTTCAATACACTACCAAATGTTCTCAATTCAATTATTTACTTTTTTTTTAAAATAGCTTGTCTGTCATACGTTCCATTGCTACATTTATGACTGACCTGAGTGATTGGTCTAATGATTAATCAAATAACACTTTTCATTCAAAAAGGTGCTAAAGCTATATCACGGGCGATGGGATTAAAATTAGCGGTCATTTGAGTGGAACTATGCGACAAATAATGATTATCTCATGATGTGTGATAGTATTGATTTTTATCCAACACACTCAGTGTTTCCTTAATCCCTGCTAGGGCTCGTTGAAAAAAAAACTGAAAAAATCGTTGAATAGAAATCATATACCATCTCCAATAATGGGGAATCCTACATGTATTTCATTTTTGCTCCAATAATGGTTGCATATATTTTCTTCATTGAAAGCAGGATAAAGAACACAAAAAAATATTTAAATTTTACGTCAGAGAAAAAAACCCCACAAATTAATTTTTATTTTTCATTTTTGTGGAAATCAGTTCAACAGATATAAATATGATTGATCTATCTAGCTAAAAAAAAACAACCCTACCCTTCGCATCTGGATGACATGATGTACCTAGTCATGATCATGCAAGTAAACGTCTGCAGTACGAGTTTAAACATCGTGTTTTGATAGGCATTCAAAGGACAAGTGTTTAACAGGTCTCGGCAACCTCCGTTTTTGGAGGATAGCTGTATTTGAAAATGGCTGCCAAATTGTACCATATATGAAAAGTCGCTTTGCATCGTGGGGGAAATTATCCGCCATTTTTGGAGGATAGCGTGGGTATATTTCAAGCATATCATTAATGAAAATATTCAAGCATCAGACCATACGGAAATTAAAGTTAAGGAAATAAACTAATTCTATGTGGCGAATTGATATTTTATGTATAGTATTTTCACAATATACTTTGAAAAGTGTGTACTTCCTATGTTCAGTTTTACAAATGACAGAGACTATTTACAACTGTTTCATTTAAAAAAATCACAAAATGGTGGTTATTCCACATTCAAACAGAATTGAATTCATTCACGTTTACAGACACATAATGGATAGCTTGATCTGCTATATTGTACATGTACAAAGTAAATGTTTGCATACCTAAGGAACTTGGTAACTCTTATTTTAATTAATACACAGGTAATACACAGGTAATTTAGTATCATATGAAATTAGTATCTCTTCACAACAAAAAGACATTGTCAAATTAAATTAATCAAAATGATATCATTGATGAATATCAATTATAATGAATATTGAAAAAAAAGAGTCTCCACTGAAAATAGTTTTCTTTTAAATCAGCCAGGCAATTATTTTAACTTAAATATTTATTAAAAATTATCAATAATAATATAATTAATGACAACTGAATAAGGTGATTTTTAAATTGTCTACTGACTATAATTTATGTCAAAGTTAACTCCCTTTGTAAAAAAAAATTAATTGCCCTTCATCTGAAATACAATGTACCCAGCAGGGGGTGGAAGCATATATCCTCCAATTTTTAAGGATAAAATCTATCCCCCCCCCCCAAAAAAAAGAGGTTGCCTAGACCTGTTTAAGTGATGTGTGTAAGCAAATAGTTTGGTCTTATCTGAGTATATATTTGGTACTTGTGGAGTCGTTTATCTATGTTTAAAATCAATAATCTCCCCTTTGTAACCTATTCATTTCCGTTAAAATACAAGTTTTTGAGGAAGAGGAAATTAAAAGCAACTATTTAAGTTTTTCATAGATCCTGATTACACTATTTAATATGTACTCGTAATGTACAATTAATATCTATAATGGATGTTTACTTAGTTATACATTATGTTTTTTCTTTAATTCCATGAGGAACATGAACAGCAACTTTTGAATATGTGTTAGATAAAGAAACCACCTTCAATGTTTAACAAAAGACAACAAGACTAAAATAATCCTTCTGCATAAAAATATGTGAATTCAAATCTGGTTCGTCAAAACCAAATTTTCTTTTTGAATTTATATTTAATATACTCAAACATTGTTGATGTTGATAAAATGTTGTGAGTGGACGATTGCTTGTTGATGTTCAATTTCTGTAACATTTATCAGCTTGGTAAAGCATTTCTTAAAACTTGAAATAGTTATTTGACATTAATAAAGTCAACAATTTTTAAAACAGTTGAGAAATTCAATTCTTTTCTTTAAAATTGAAGTTAGGATTGCTTACCTTTTTCATTGAAACTAAAATATTTCAAATGTCAATTAATATGTACTCGTTGAAAATACCCTGAAACGTGCTAAAACACGTGTAAAACGAACCGTACTATGCAAGAAGCGTTTCGAGATGTTACCAAAAGAACCGTGCCCTTCTCAAAGCGAATCATATCGTTTACTAATCGAACCCCATCGTTCATAAACCGTACCAATTAAACCGAACAAACGCACGATTTTCAAGGTCTGTAAAATGAAATGAAGCTCTTTTAATCTAATGCTTTTTATCTTAAGTCTTCCTCATTTAACGAATTTGAAAAAAAATAAGCAAGCTTTTATATTATCGCCTTATATCTGAATTTCTTTTCATATGAATGCGGTAACCGGCGGATCATTTACACATATGTTTGGTTTCAAACGGTACTGATGCCTGAATAAGAAGTGTTTATTTAGTTTAGCCACAAAAATATGTCATCTGATAATTCATAATAAAACATATTATGTCTGTTCTATGTATCAATACTCGACTGTGTACCATTTAAATACAGATCATGACTACATCAGTAAAATTCGTAAGTTGAACACACTTTTCTTTCATTTGTTTTCTTTCTGTTAACATATTTTGTCTACCAATACAACTTCCTTCCTGTTTTCTCCCTTTTTCTTCTCTGTGTGTGTATCTGTTTGTTATTTTTTGGAAAAAATTCTATGATAGTTTGTTCATTTGAAGATTATATAACTTTGCTATGATGAACTAATTTTTTTTTAAGTATTTTTTTTCTTATTTAACATGTACGTGTATTGAATCTGTCAAAGCAAAATATTAAGTATTCAATAAAATATTTACCAAAATGTGTATTTTATTTCATTTAATGAACAATTTTCAAATTCAAAACTTTTCAATCCAATTTCATCTGACAATCAACAGATTAAAAAACTGAAATTTATTTATTCTATAACGATTGATAAAAGAGTCTTCAACTCATATTTATATTTTTCGTTGGCACTGATGTTAGCTCGAGGGGGTCATCAATGTACGAGAAAACCGGAGCACACGGAGAAAACCAACGTGTCCAAGCGCGAAACCACCATGCCCTTTCACATACAACCACTTTCGATCATGGGGATCGAACTAGAGTCGCAGCAGTAAGAAGCGAGTGCATTATTCACTACGCTACTTGGAAACCCAATCAAATGTTTGAGCGAGAGTAATCCTATGATGTAAGACCATATTAAGGATGGCACAATAAGAAATATATAATTCTATATGTATAATTATATATTCATTTTGTTAGTAAGGAAAAAGTTAAGACTAAAATCCATTTTCATACATTTTATGTGTCAAGAAAAAAATAATTGTTCGATAATTCTCTGAAACATTGAATTGATATATGATGCAATACCTTTTGTGCCATTTTTACATCCTATAGAAGTATCACATCTCTCTTCGTCACAGTCACATTGACCTTGACATTCTTCACCATAGTAAGGATAGGAACATTTCCCCCTACAGTTCATTCCAAAGTACCCAGGACTACAGTCTGCTTGCACTCTATCTATAACATATTGAAAACTCTAAAACTGAATAGTAGCGCACAGTTTTAGCTTAAGGAGGCCGATTTGGGTTTTTTTGCAGAAAAACTACAATAGCAAAACTCTTTATTTTTTAACCATATGTAATTTAAACCAACTCTAGTTTATATGCGAAGGTTCATGAAAATCGACCGTCTGGTTCTTTTTAGGGACCATCTCAAAATAGAGGTACATTTACTATAAGAATATATAGGAAACTGTCATTTTCCGCACATCAAAGCAGTTTTAAAAAATACTACAATAGCTTTTTTTCTCAAATTGTTATATATGATAAGTAATATCATTTCCTACCTTATATGTTAAAAACACAAAATTCTACCGTCTGGTTTTTAGTGGGGGCCATCTCAAAATATTAAAATGCACCAAATTTTGCTATATATTTGGATCATCACGAATGATGATTGATATAATGGATTCATTCCAAAAATGAGGAAAATATCCTCGAGGATAGCATCATTCTGTATGTAAAATTTCAACAGCGTACAATTTTTACTTTTTCTTTTATATTATTTCTTATAACGTACTCCTACAAAGCTTCATTTTATCATAACGTCATAAAAGCGCAATGGTAATGCCCCCCTACCGCACAACGTAAAAATCGTGTTAAAAATAAAAATTTCCTTTAAAAATCTAAATATTTTTATCTGTATTTTGTTTATTGTGTTCAATTTTATAAATGATATCGAAAAAAATTCATAAGAAGTATAAAACAACTGTATTATATTAGAATGCGCAAAAACATGCGCAATGCAAACTAAAGTCGGCCTCCTTAAATCAACTTTAAATTTATTTACCTGTTTAAACAAGCATTTGATTTATTGTTACATGTAACCTGTTGTGTCAGCAAAACATCCCGTAGAAACATCACAGAAGTTTTTGCCACAATCACATCGTTCCCTGCAATCTTTCCCAAAATATGGATACACGCATTTAGCTCGGCAGTTTTTCCCGAAATATCCAGGGCTGCATCTTTCTGAAGCTAATTTTAAACATTTAAAAAATGAGAATTTAAGAAAATAAGTATATGTTTTCCAGTAATATTATACTCAAATGTACTCAATCTCTACTGGTTCTTTGATATTCTGTTTTTGCTTTTGTTTACCTGTGGTTGGATAAATACATCCAGTAGAAACATTACACAGGTCTTTGCTACAGTTGCATGATCTTTGACAGTCTACTCCATACTGAGGATAAGGACACAACGATGTACAGTTTACTCCATTGTAGCCTGGCATACAACCTGCAAATATATTCTCAAATGTCTAATGTCCATATGAACTTAATAGTGAATTGAAATGTAATTTTGAATAATTTTATAATTCAAATCCCAATGATAGTTCTGTATCTGGAACTCGAGTTATAATTTTTTTTCTTTGTGAAATTCCATACTGCATAAAAGGGATTTTAGCGTTGATAGTGCAACCTCCTCATCGACTATACGTTTTTTGTAACAGAGAGGACAAAATCTTTCATTTAATGGGATACCTTCCCATCTTCCCAGTTTAACTGGTAGATGGTGATTTGAAGTATGAAAGAACTATATCTGATAAGAGTTAAATTTGGCCCCTATAATTCGCTATATTTTAAAGTGTTTCGGATACAATAGAATGTTAATTAATTTTTTAGAAGAGTTGATATAAAATATATTTTTCATCTATTTATTTGATTTATTTGCACTCACTGGCAGTATATGACGTCATAAGTGACGCCATTTCTATAATTCAATCAAAATCAGCCAAAAATTGGCATTTTTCTTAACTATTTGCGAATGGGAAATATAGAGCGCATGCTTGAACAAAGAAATTTTTTTTGTCACTTATTTGTATTGGCTAGCTTCATCTCTGATTAAAATATTTTATTTGTTCAAGAATGCGCTCTATGTTTTAGGAAAGAAAAGGTGCTTGAAAACAAGCTGTTTTACGCTAAGAATGCAAAAATGGCGGGAAAAGGTTGTCTTTACAATGTCATATTAATTTCTAAATTGTGGGCACTTGAATCAAAATGAATATTATGTAAACACATCACATACATATCTGTACTAAGAAAACAAAGGATGATAGTAAACTTTTGTTATTTTTGTATTAAACCTTTACTTTCAGTAAAGAACGCCTCTTTTTCTGTTACTTCCAAATCATATGATTTTAAAAGCAGGAATTCTTTCTAGATAAAATTTAACTCTTTGATTTGCAATTTCTGTTATTCAGCCTTAAATAGCTGTCTTCTTACTTTCACACTGTTGTGTTTCTGTGTTCCACAAAGAACCTGGACAGCAGCCTTTGTAAAACCTGTTACATAAATGAGATAACATTACCTTGTAAAAAGAAACGTATACAAAACAATATGTTATATTGTGTCTCTGTTTTATCTCTTTTCTGATTAAATCTTTGTTTTGTAGTTTACTGGGAAAATATGCAATGTAAAATAAGAAAACACATATATTCAATTTTGTTAAAACAAACTCTCAATTGACAAACCATTCAATTTTACTTAAAATGATGTTGTCGACATAACATAGCACACAAATTTTGGTGAAATGTACAAAAACACCCCTCATTGCCGTGTACATGTGGTAAAATACAAGTTATTAACAATATATGTAGGTAAATATAATCAGTTCTTACCCTTCGCATCGGATAGCCGTGGTGTAACTCGGCATGGAAGTGCATATAAATATTTCCAGTATGAGTTGTATTAACATGCTTTGTTAGACATCTAAACAACAAGTCTTATACGTTCATGTATCCGGTATTAATAAACGATTTATATTATAATAGTAAACTTCCTTGTTTTTAATTTTATAATTGCACATGGATTTCAAATATAGGAAGGTTGGCTTTATATCTTTAAAGGATTATAGGTCATTGATGGCGTATAAAAGGAATAACATTAAAATCAACAAAATACTGTGTAGGATATTTTTCATTGTCTTCATGAGAAACCATATAACAATAAACACATATAACAATAACAATCTTAGGTTAAAAAGCGATCATGAGTATTGGGATCCTTTTTTTTGTTTCAGTTGTTTCAGTATTATCAACACGGTTAGAAATCAAAGTACTGAGAGTACTGAAAGACGGGGTCTTGAAAGTTTTAATTTGTAATTGTCCTGGATTTCCTCGAATATGCTTCCAAAATTTATATGAGTTTTAATTAGTTGTTACAATCTATGTTAATTCGGCTTTTTTGCAATTGTCTGATACTTTGTCTAAATTTTACTCAATCCCGGCCTTCATAATTGTAGAAAATTGACACAACGGTATATTTTGTAAAATGAGACCCCAAGGAAATTTTTTAAAAATTACTACTAACCCGGAAAATCAAACAACTATATCAAAGTAGATGATTTTAATCATTAATTTTATTCAATTTTGTGATCAAAGGGAAAATCAACAAGTTGGACGGTATCCGTAATAACAGTTTTATGAAAACCCCGAAAACTCTAAAACGGCTGAATTAACAAACAAAGTGATCATTTGTTTACCGAAAACAAACACAGGCACCTGACGTTAGAAATTTTTTTTTTACAATATGATTCCAAGAACTTTGACAATAAAAAGATTTGTCACGGTCGCCATTTTGATTTTTAAGACCGACTTATCTGACACGATTTTCTTCATTTGCGATTCATGCAAAATTAATAGGTAAAAATAAATCCATTCGCCACTTACTACTTTTTGTGTAAACTCGTGCATCACATACACGAATTAAGATACAACCGTTCCTTTCATTTAAAATCATACTCCGAAAATCAGAGATATAACAGAGATTGTCAACTCCGCCATTAGCGTGTAAATGTTACGGGACCAACCTTACTTTGAGAACTACAAGTGCAACAACAATCTTGTATAAGTCATTAAATTCGAACCTGCTAGTGAACATGAACCTGTAAATATATTAAGCATGTTCTATTTATGAAATGTTTACAAAAACTCTTTATTTAGTTTTTGAATTAATTTTTAAAAACTTATTGATTTTTCACAAAGTAATGGTAATGCATTACTTAACTCATGTAATGGTAATGTAATGCATTACTTCAAGAAAATTAAGTAATGGTCATGGTAATTGAATGCCCTTATTCATGAAGTAATGGTAATGTAATGCATTATTTTACAATATAATTCACCCCAAGCCTGATTCCAACTAAGCCGGAAAACATGAACATTAACATTTAACTTGGTTCTTCAATCGATAAGATTGTACTATGTTTATATTAAATGATGTATAAGTCTTCCAAAATGTATAATCTATTATAGATTTTGCTTACAACGCATTGTTTAAAATTTAAATTCAGTTTAATCAACTAAAGAGCCAACGAACGAGAAGGCAAATTCAGACTTGTTTTTATTTTCTTTGTACACAGTTCCTTTAGAGACGAACAGCAGTCACACCGCAAGTACACTGGAAGCCAATGAATCACCTATTTAATTTGTAAAACATCTGTGTATAATCCTTCCCAATTTCAACTTCGGCTTGCGCATGAAGTTTGGTAGTATTATGGTGAAAGATTGTCAAAATAGAATTCTCAACTTTTCAAAAATGGCACATCGCGTTTGGGATCTATAATTTCGATTCCACCATCAACCTCTTCTATTGATTAATGAGCTCGTACACCAACTGAATCGTCAACGGCGCTGTGCATTCAGTTACGTAACTAATTCCACATTTGAGCCCGAGCAAGAATATTTTGATCTATTTGTTTGTTTTCTATTTTTTTTTTATACACAGAGGACTTAAAAAGATTTAATGCGTGTTTTTATAATACATATTTACTGAAATGCATGAAAACTTTCTGCCCTATTTTCTTACGCGTAGACTCAATTCATGTGTTCTATGCGTGCCTTCCGGTTTGAGACTTCGGCTGACAGTAAACCAATAGACGGGGTCACGGGACCCCGTCTAAAAAGATTAGGTCGTTTTTGTTTGAAAAAAACATACAGTGACGGTTAAGAAATGAACGCTGTTATGAAGAACATGACAACAATCCTCTTATAGCTGCCAAAAATTTAAACTTTTAACGATAAATTTAATAAATCATATCAGGTGCGTAGCCAGAATGGAAATGAAGTGTGCACATAAAAACGGTCCGGGTCTTTAGGCCGCCGCGAGGCTCCCAGTCGATTTAGGACAAAGCCCTGGTTTGGGCCCAGTTTATTACTACTATACTTTCTTTCTCTTCAATTTGAGAAAATTGTTGGTAATGATTTAATTAAATATTTAAATTTGATTGCACATACTTGCTGAACGTAAATTTGAATCAAACCAATATTAAAGACACAGAATTGTTTGAAACCGATAGTGCTAAATGGTAAATTCGTTTTCCTTCAAATAATCTCTCTCTTCCACTTTTTTCTTTTTCTTTTGAAAGTGATGTGTACGCAGTTGCGTTCTTTTCTATAGGCAGCTATGTGCCTGCATATTTTTATGATGAAATTGATATTGTTTATTGCTATATACATGTAGTAAATCACATACAGCAGCGCTCATAAAGTATAAAAACGTATACTTATTTGATTTATCAAAAAGTGCATTTAACAAATGGATTTCATTTACTTACAAGGAAATAGAAACAAAAGTAATATCAATTTACTCAGGTAAAAAAAACCTTATACAACCACTAATAAAAATGACAAAATCATGTATGATTGTTTGAAGAAAAACAAACTTGATTATCTATACTTTTGACAAAATTTTACTCGCGGCGACTTTATTTACTTCCATTAAATTGGTTTATGGCGACTATTTTTTGCGACCAGATTGCTATAACAACAATAAATCAAAGACTTCTTAGCGAAAAGAATTATTCGCGACGATGAAGAAAAAAATCTCGAAAATTTGTTGGACGCAAATAAAATTTCGTGTACAGTAAATGAACTTTTGAACATGCTGATATATACTTTTTTGTATCATCGTCTTATATTTAAAAACTTCTGATTGTTATACGTTTTAGGATGTATTTGCAGTGCACTGTTCGTAGAGAACATATGTGGAAGACACTATTTATACACATATACATGCATTAACTTTGTATATATTTGTAATAACAACAATATTTTGTCACCAAGCTTTTTAAGTTGATAATGCACGTTACTTTTACTGATAGAAGACTGGTTACTAAGACTTTTATCATGATGATGCCAGTAAATGTTTGATAAAGAATTCCATTTATAGTTCCCTGATTTAAAGTTTTTGTTTTCTTTTTCGAATGTTTTTATTATTGTTATGTACTTTTTAAAACAAATCATTATTATTTGTTCTTTACATGTATATTTCTTTGTTAAAACACATGCCCGTACATTTTTGGTTAAATTTGTAGTTAATATCAAACTCTAATACAACTCTGACAACGTTTAATATACTATATTATCACCATTTTAAAGAAAAACTATTTATAATTAAGCATCAAGTTATAAACAAATGTGTGAGGTAAGTGCATGGTAATCATTTTTATCTCAAAAAATTATTTTCTAGAGGAAGTACATCTTTTCTTTTTCTTTAAAATTATCAATAATCAAATAATCTTTGCATGTTTTTTTTTTAACTAATTACAAAATATCAATCACAAATAAAATTGTTATTACAAAAAGACTTGTGTAAAATCTTATGCATTACCTTTTGTCATATTGGTACATCCAGTAGAAAAGTCACAGCTGTCTTCATCACAGTCGCACTGACCTTGACAATCCACACCGTAATAAGGGTATGTACATTTACCTCGACAGTTTTCACCAATGTATCCGGATATGCATTCTATTTGAACTAAGAAAACAATGGGGTTTTTTTAAATTACTTTATCAAATTTCCCAATAGTTGAAGGAATTAAATTTTGTTTGTAGATGTATAATTAACTGTAACCTATTGTAACAGCAATACTGCCACTAAAATCGGCACACAAGAAGCGGATAGGTTTGCATTTGATGTGAATGAGCTGATTTATTTTTTACAAAATGTTTCATTAACATTTCAATACGTTTTTGTTACATTTCTTAACAATGACAATTATTATCATGGTACAATTCATGGCATGGTAGATGCTAGTAATAGGTACAATGCCGTTCTTCAAACTGTTTTCAACTTAACTTCTTTCATATACTGCAACCATTATCATGTATTAGCATACATCGGCATATCTACTCTAGAGTAAATGAAGTGTATCTATTTCTTTCTTAGAAGATAAAAAATAAAGAAAGAATTTTCAAAAGAAGAACAAATAGAAAAATACAATCCCCCCCCCCCCAAAAAAAAGAATAATTTCTTTGATAAACATTTTAGGAAAATCCTTCTTGAGCCGATGAAATACAAAGAGTAAACCGTTTTAAACAAATACATATGAATATGTTGAACGCTGTTGAATTTAGTATAACGTTAGATAAAATGATGTTTCACAATACCTGGGACTGGCTTACATCCTAAATTTGTGTCTTCAAATTGTTTACCTGTGGTTAGACTATTGCATCCCGTGGATACCTCACACTTGTCTCTGCTACATTTACATGTTCTTTGACAGTCCACTCCGTAATAAGGATATGGGCACGATGATGAACAGTTAACCCCAGTATAGCCTGGCATACATCCTTGAAAATAGTGTGAAATATAAGATATTAAAACGAATCAGCTTTTTTCTGAACAGAATTTTTTTTATTAAGGGAAGAATAAAAAGTCAGGCTATACTTCAATATAAACTCCTGTACCGGATCATTGTTAAATTACCGGTGATTTTATGAACAATATTAAGGTAGAAAACTGTTTTGAACAAAGTTAAATTTAATTTTGATGTTGACAAAAATTATATTATTCAACATAAGTATTTCATTTGTAAGTCATCTAGACGTTGTAAAGGTATTAAAACGTTTTGTTTTTGTTTTTTGTTTTTTTTAATAAGAAATCAGTTAAATGACAACCTGTGCAGTATATACATGTTTTACTTTGAAGTACAGTACATGTAAGTACACAATTTTTTGTTATGGATGTAATGAAGGGTTGATAGATGGAATAAATTCATGTTAACATTGTCTTTGTAATTAAAATAAATCTACATAAAATATAAGCTTTAAATAAAAAATAAGTTACTTTGTCATTCAATAAAGAATTACTATGAACTTAAATTAAATTACTAATAAGGAAGATTTTACTCAGTAAGAATCAAACTAATTCATAGTAAAAAATGTATCCTTATATATATTTTAGTCTGCTTGTAATGGATGTTTACTTACGTTCACACTGTTTTGTTTTTGAGTTCCAAAAGAATCCATGGCAACAACCTTTATAAAATCTGTTAAGCAACAAAGTCAAGTTTATCACATAAAGCTAAATTTTATTGCCTGCTCATGTTTTATTTGTCAAGTGAAATTCCAGATGAGTTTTAACAACCTTTAAACTTATACATTTTAGGTGATGATTTATAATGCGTACATGTCTTCTGATTTCCGTTGTCAAAGTTCAAAGGTAAATTATCTTTTTTGAGTCACCATGTCATTCAAAACTTATAATCATTTATTTTACCTTATCATAATCAACAGTCTATGTCAAAGAGGAAAACCAAACAAATCTTTCTTTCGTTTAAAAAAATATAGATATTAATTATCCATCTAGTTATTAAGTTATCCTTACCTTTCGCATCCAGATGCCGTGGTGTACCTAGTCATGAACATGCATGTTAACATCTGTACTACGAGTTGAAACATTGTGTTTTGTTAGGCGTTCAAATAACAAGTGTCGAGGTGTTTTTTGTTAGTAAATAAAATTAACATATCTGTATTTCCGGTACTTTGAGGGGATTTATCTATATTTATATTTAATATTCTTCCCTATATAACCCATTCATTTCCGTAAATTCAACAGGTCATTGGGGAAAAAGAAATGAAAAGTACCTATTTAAGCTTTTAATAAATCAAAATCACAATATTTAATATGCTATATACAATGAATATTTTTTAAAGTCTCCAATAGATGTCTTCTTACATTCACACTGTTGTGATTCTGCATTTCATGAGGAACCCGAACAGCAACATTTGAAGAGACTATTAAGTACCAAATATTTTTTTAAGTATTAAAAAAATGAATTTAATGTTTGTTCGTCAAAAATGATAAAGAAATGTTGTTTTTCAATTTTCGATCAAATACACCTAAACATTTGAAAAGCATCATTCATTTCGGTTAAATGCAGCGAGATCAAACGATTGTTTAATTTCTAAATATAAACCAGTTTATTGAACTGTTCGAATAAAATTGGAATGAATTATTTGATATTTATATAGTTAACAATTTTTGTAGAAAAATACGTAGAACAGAAACTATATTTTTCATTGAAAAGATTTCATGATCCATACACGTCATCGTAAAACAAAATTTATTTACGAATGAAGTCAATTGGTCATTGATGGCGTATAAATTATAATCAATGATTAAGATTTATAATGGCAGTGCTCTGTAATTTTATCTTCGGAGTATTTTGTCTAATATGTTTTTAAAAATGGTTATGTCTAATAGCTGTCTCATACAAATCAATAATTACATTCCATATATATCACTATCACTCGTTAGTAAAGATATTGTATCACGTTTTTTTCTGTTGAGACTACTTAAGACAAAAAATGTACTAAATAATGCATCATTCTTTCTCTTTGCATCCGGAGAGATGCCGAAAGAGAGATACCAGTAAATAGACATATTTGCAGCATAACTTGTATCATTGTTTTTGTTTGGCAGCAACGTGAAGAACAAATATACATATCTGATGTTGTTAAACCGTTTGACTGTAATCAAGTATCAATAAGAAAGCCTTAAATTTTAAGCCCTCTCTTTCTGAGTTAAAATTTCTCACTTATTCACAAAAAGCAATACACCGTATTTCATTTTTGGCGTAAGAATTTACACCGGTTACATTGTTTACTGTACGTAGATACAATGTACCACGAGAGTGATATATTGTACCACTGTTTAAGAAATCTGATTGTGTTTTGTATTATATCATCGTGTGTCTGGTGACTGGTAGATAAGAACCGGCTTTCAACACAACATTTCATTTTCAGTAATATACCAGTACTAAGAATATTTAACAACCATTCAGACTCAAATAAAAATATAACATGCAATAAATGAATCATGTAACGTATTTTAAGAAAGAAGTTTCGAAAGGATACCTTTTTGTAAATGGTAGAATTGTCTTATCCAGTAAACAGTAAACCAATAGTTAGTCACATCTGAGTGGACAGAATGACATATTTTAAACATTATTTGGCTCACATTTCTGCGTCAACCATGTAACAGTTAATCCGCTGCATTATGTTTGTTAATATTAAATTAAATGATGCAACTGTTTACAAAAGAAAACTAAGACAGAATCTTATTCTTTTTTACCGAAATCAAAACGTATAAAAGTTTGAAAGTGTTATACGGATTTTTAGAGAAAAATAAATCAAAAAGAATTGGGGGCCCTTATTCTTTAAACCAACACAACCCAAATTTCATTTCAATCTATGACAAATTAGTATTCGTTGTTCAAACGAATCTGAGCTCTTTCAGGATTACTGACCCTTGGGTGAAAAGAAATTCTTACAAATAGTATATATATCAAGATGTCAATTTATTTTCTGATTAGATGTGACGCATCATTAAAAACGACATGTCAAAAATAATAATTCTACAAATGTTGGATAGTACCATCACAGGATGAATCTCTGCCATTCAGTTAACTGAAAGGTAACTGATAGGTAACTGAAATGTGGCTGAATGGCATAGCTATGCCATTCAGTCACCTTTCCAGACCTTTCAGTTATCATTCAGTTGACTGAATGGCAGAGGTTCATCCTGTGCATTTCCTTCTATTTCCCCCGGTAAAATGGCTCTATAACAGCCCCCCCCCCCTTGGAAATAATGACTATATAAAATATTTTCTCCCACGAAATGCTGGCTGTATAGAAGTATTTCCCTCTTTTTTAACTATATGAGAGTTTTCCCCCTTTCTTCCACTCCGGCTATGTTCGAGGCGGGCCATTAATGACAATATTTTGCAATATCTGAAAAGACATTAATTACTCATAATAAAAGGTAATAAATCTTTTTGCTTCTCTCAACAAACTACTTGCAATTTCTTTATTTGAGTAAAGAGGCAAGCTATGAATGATCATTTTATCACGTGGATACTTCCAATGATCCTCCCGAGCAGATGTATAATTGTCCAGACAAGAGTGCACAAACAGACGGACGGACATTTTGTTTTGTTGATTCAATAAGTACATTTGGAAGTCTAGAAACACATTTAATTTACAGATTAAGACCATATATCAGCATGTGAATGCGTAATATGCCATATATTAATAATTTTTAAAAACATCTGAAACATATCGGCTTGCAAAACTTTTATATGATTTTTTATAATTTTTTAATAGAAAACGGAAATATCGTTATGATTGCTAACAGGATTTTTTACAGCTGAAAAAATAATATCAATTGATGCACAACACAGTTGTCAAGAGATTCATGTCAAAGATTGTCAGATAAACCTTATTTTAATAATGTTATTAAATAATATGTAATAAGTGGCACGGGTTTGAAATAACATGTCCGAAGATTTAATTCTTCATGGAAGCAATTTGAAATGTTGTTTTGATGCGACATTTTTTTTGACATAAAACATTTGGTCTGTGGCTCTGACCATCATTGCACTGCTTATTAACAATATCATCAAATATTTTTTTTTATTTGTAGCATACATTCTGTATTGCTATATATGTTTTTGCCAAATAATACTCTTACGAATTAAAAAAAACACCTTTTTTTAAGCTTGATATATCTACCTTTGCATCATTTAACACCATCAGACTATCAGGCTTCTTTTTGCAACCCCTTCCATTCATGAGGAATATTGATGCACTAATCATAAAATTTTATAATTTTTTAAGATTTAATTTACCCCCCCCCCCCAAATTTTGTAGTCCGCTTGTAGTTTGGTAAATAATCTGTTGATGGATGTTTGCAAACTGACAGGATTTGAATCTACGTTAGACATATTCATATTTTGTAAACTATGATGCTTTCATTATCCTAAAGTTGAAGACACTTGCAGATAAAACAGTCAGTATAGCGTCTACCCATTGCAGTTATTCCATATTGGGTAATGCAGTTATCCCATATTGGAGAACAAATCTGCCCTTTATCGATTTTGGTTCAGGAAAATTTAAAAGTAAATTCAAATAAGTGCCAATTTACCAAATGTCTTGCATTCATTCAATATCGCAGGTGTTTTTGTGGAAATGAATATACACACCTTTAAATAAAACACCCCTCATTTGCCTCGTACATCTCCTTCTCGCACCTTAAACCGTTCTACAAATGTGCAACCTATTGATTGTCATAAATTGTTTACGCACAAAGCATATATCATAACGGAAATTTTACAGAAATTATTATAAAACAACATCTTCCACTGACCACGATGCATCAAATCATTAGTATTTCATTATTAGTTACATTGTGCATTGTTAAAAAAAATAGATTGCAAGATGAAGAAACAACTTTCTATCAATATTTTTTGAACTTCTGAGAGAAATTTTATACGCATCTTAATGTAATTTTGCACAACACAATAAAAAAGAATAACATATTCTTTCTGTGCTTTAAATGGACCACGATTTTGGTCAAATTTTATTTTTCTGTTTTAATTATTTATGATGCTTTATGAATGCATTTGAAGTGATCAAATGAAATTTGGGTGCCCGTCGATGAGTTTTAAGCAAGATACAGGGCTCACAATTCTTCGTCATGTATATAAACAATGCTCGTGTCCTGTTTTTGTTTACATATGTTCAATATACCAGTAAAATATCTTTTTCAAGATGATTTGTCCATATTCTCATTCTTTTGAAACATTAATAAACAGTTCCTAACGTCAAACACATTCATTTTAGGTCTAAAACTGGAATTTTCACTTCAACATTTAAAATGTAAACAAAAGCTTTATTTACATAGCGAAGGATTGTAAGCTCTGTAACGCGCTTATAATTAAACAAATGACACTCAAATTTTGGTTGCCTATTAAAAGAAATCCTTATTGAAGCATTATAAACATTTTAATTGAAAATATATTTTTTGACCAAAATCATGACCATGCTCCTTTAATATTAAGGACGAACTTTGTTTTTAAATTTAAATCAGAAATGTTGTTGCTAAAAATGTATAAAATTACTTCCTTGTGGCAATATAGACTTAATAAAAAGTGAATTTGATCAATTTTACCATATGACAGAAATTTCCATCTCAAATATCCATGCGACTTGATGGAGATGGAATTATCATATGCGACAAAATGTAACAAAAATTCTTGTTAACTTATAAGTATTTTAATATCATTTTGAAAAGTATGTGTTCGTTTTATATCATTTATAACTTCATATAATAAATGACTAACAACCGATGGAGGGGATAAAACATAATTACAACTAAATATATAGAGGATATCTATATTGTGTGATTTTATATTTACTTTATCCAACGAGTTGAAATGGTGTATATATTCGCGAGGCTTGCCGAGCGAATAAAACCATTTCAACGAGTTGGATAAAACAAATATAAAATCACACAATT
This sequence comes from Magallana gigas, assembly GCF_902806645.1. Taxonomy (NCBI): domain Eukaryota; kingdom Metazoa; phylum Mollusca; class Bivalvia; order Ostreida; family Ostreidae; genus Magallana; species Magallana gigas. Next base: position 3,650,471 of record NW_022994865.1, read on the forward strand.
ATAGATGTTCTATTTATCTCATACAATTTGATCTATATCATGAAGCCTTTGAGACAGTCCCTTTTATGACCTGAATTTTTTTAAAGATTAAAAACGATGATGCAACGTTGTGTTATGCGGCTATTGTGACCTTGCGCAATACAATTGAGTACGCCATTCCTAAGATAAATCTAACTGTTTTAATGCAAAGTATACTGAAATAAATCTTGAAATGATTTTTAGCTCTAAATAATTTTTCTTAGAGCTTATTCATTTGATTAAATGGAAATACTGATCAAAAGACTTGAATTACATGTATCAAGTTTGTTGACATACACAAAGTTGGGAATGCACGTTAGTTTAAATTGACTCGAACAAGGAACACTTGTTGATGTTTTGTAACACAAACACCAGCCTAATGATTAGGGATTTAAAATAGTGAACAAGGATGCTTACTGGTGGTGGAATCAAAGTCTTATGAAACATTATTTCGGCAAGGTCTTGTATATAAACACAATTTGCACAACCAGTACGCTCTGTTTCCATTGCGTCGTCAGGATGAACTCGTTGATAGTTAACGTAATTTGCAGTTTTATAAACTACACAAAGCAAATTGAAAGTTTGAATGGGGCTAAACTTATCAAAAATCTTGACAAACAAGAAAAAAGGTCTTTTGGATACAGTTATGTATAACTTTGTAAAAAGAGTTGGGTGGGTGGGGGAGGGGGGGGGGGCTATGCTACGCCTATGCTACGCCTATGCTACGCAGTTATGTGTTTTCCTTCATATTTGTAAGTAATTGAAGTCTTTGACAAAATCCATTTTATATCACTTTTTGTAGTTGATATAGTTATGTTGAAAGTACTAGCATATCTTCGAAAATAGGTCACTGAAACGTTGAAGCGAGGGGCTGTGTCAAAAGTAGTTCTGACCGGAAGTATTTGATATAGCATCACCCGTGATTTTATTGCTAAACACTCCCCAAATATTTATATTATTTCAAAAGCGTACAAATACCGGATATATACATGAATATATCTGAATTTTATTTACAAAAATAAAACATTCATTAACCTTACCTTTTAATGCTAAACAAAACTCTTTAAACTGTGTTTCAACTTGTGCTGGGAATGCTAATGTTTACAATCATGCCAAGGTACACCACTGCATTCCGATGACAAGGGTAAGAATGATATATCAGTATATAATAAACAAGTAATAAAAAAATGTATAAACTGAATTCATATGCAATGAACTTTTTTTCTGCATAAAAGAATTTTTCCTTCAAAACAATCATTTTTAAGTTCATCAAAGGGTTTAGTAAACTTATCAAACCTAAAAATACAGAAACATTTAACTCATTTTATCTTTTATCCTTTTTTATTTAGATTCTATCAATTAAACCGGTAAAGCAATGAATAACACATCAACATATTATGACAAAATATTTGTTTGTGACAATTATGTTAATTGTTTATGTTCATTTCGATAAATAGCAGATTTTTTTTAAATGTTGCTGTTTGGGTTTCATTTGGAACCTAAATACCCAACACTTTGAGCGAAAGTTAACATTTATTAGACACATAAATAAAAAATAAATACAATGCAATGAACCTTAACTCAGTTTTCGCTACCGGAAATAGATGAATACATGTATCAGAATACAAGGCATTCCTTAATCTTATGTTGTTTCAGTATTTTCAATACACGTACATTTGTGAATTCAAACGAAAGACATAACAAACCAACCATGATTATTGGTGACTGTTTGTAAGTGATAATCACGTAATATAACACTAATTTGACATTTTATTAAAAACGTCAATATCATTCATGAATGTAGTTGTCGTATCTAACAAATATGAAACAAACAGAACTGTTACATCATTTGAAAACATGTCTTAGTTTTATCAAAAAGTTACAAAACTACAAAACAATCTTTTAGATAACCCCTTAAAAAAATACATTTACATATTTGTTTGCTTTTTTCACAGAAAATAACTGATATAGGCTCATCAAATCGGCTAAAAAAGCCTCAGTAATCACAAACAAATATCAAAGTTTTCACAATCTGTGTTCATTTATAACAGTTTGACAATTCATGGACTGACAGTCGTCGAACACCATACATATGTAGGTCTGGTAGGAACATTCATAACACAAGGTTTCTTCATTCGGGATCTGCGTATACAAAACATACACATTAAGTTCCACATACACTTGTATCTTAATACAATAATGACCTATACGACCCATCACATAACAGTGAGACAATGTTGTATACGTGACAGCGCTGTATCATATTTATTTGTATTTATAAGATAAAACTACAGTAAATTGCTTTGTTAAACTTAAATACTTGGACGAAAATTACCTTTAAATTACACTGTTTAAAGTTATTTTATGATGTTATGTTTTAATACATACATTAACTACCCTCTCTTCTCACATAACTACAGATGAACAATATATAAATTTATAAAAACCATAAAATATACAATAAACATCATTATCAGATAACAAAACATAAGAAACGAATAAAATATTTAAACAATAATTAACAGCTTGAAACAACAAAGCTAAACCAGAACAATTGAATTAACAAAATAAAAATGAAAATTAATTACGAATTTGTTTTACTCACCTCAGAAGCTGTGTCGGTATGCAATACAGTATTCAAACTCATACAGGTTTTGAAACAATACTATATCATTTTCTCTTTTACGGATTGTTAAAGTCGTGCTGATAGCTAATTTAACACGGTCCAACGAGTTCAAAACCTTACATCAAATGAATATATAAACAGATAATTGAGGGGTTCCAGGCAGGTATGCATAAGAAACCCGGTACGGGATGACGATTAACACAGACTGAAATAGCATCGTGATCATTGAACAATATCTATTGATAGTACTTTCATAGGTTGAATATTCTTTAAAAGCATAACAGCAAAACTTTTTTACTTGCATAATGCACGTGAATGTTGTGCAATGCATATGGTCAACGTATGGTAATTTTCGAAGCCTCACCTTCCAAAATAAAAGTAAGAGAAAGTTTATTGTTGCAGTATATTTTTTCTTCACAATCAAATTAAGTCTACAATTAAAAAACCCAAAAGCCACGCTACCAATCATTTATGAAAACAATGTGATTCTAAGTTAACAAATTGATCCGATATGTAATATTTTTGCTTTTCATCTATATCAAGTCAATGTTCTTTATTCTTATATCATTTTGTGCAATATGTTTAGTTTGCTTACCAACAACACCCTAGGATAAGGAATATCAAAAAACAATTTTGATACAGCATTCAAACTTTGATCTTCATACATGTAATTAAAAGTTTTTAGTCACACAAAACACAATTAATTAGCATGTACACGCTATTCTTCCAATTAAATAATTAGGTACTATCATTTTTTATCAAAGGTGAAATTAAACAACCTTAATTTTAAGGAAGCCTGCTGGTTGAGAAATATTTTATCAGATCTGCTTTAAATTTTTAGAAATGATGTTTTTTGCCATAAACTGTCATTTAGAAAAAAAAAATTGTCACTACTGAAATTTTATATATTTTTGAGATCTTTATAGAAAACTCTTCTCCCAACGACTATCTCTTCCTCTTAATGAATGCTATTTTGTCTATAAGTTACATAATCAAAATGGATGTTTTGATAAATTATTTGTTGTTATTGTTTGCATATACCCTATATGAATGATTTAACATAATGATAACCTGGCACGTTTTATAGTCCTTTCATTTCTAGGACACTGTTTGTGTTATTGATTTCAGGATGTAGTTGCTATACGATACTTGTAAAATACGAAGCAATGTTAAGGCGTCCCAATGCTAAAATACAGCTGGGAAACGATATTATTTGAATCATCGCAAAAATACTTTGACCGGTAGTATTTCTTAAGATCTCTGTTACATTTATTGACACCGATGTTAAACATTATATTGGATGCATTTTTGTGACGTCATATGTACTTTGTACTCACGTGACGGACGAATTCTAATATTGCAAATGATCTATTTAAATCGCATTGGCGCAGGTATTTAATAGTACACATTTTTAAGAAAAAATCGTTTGTTAAGTCATATACTTTGAAGTACTTGCATAGGAAAGAAATAGATCTTTCGTGTATGGAAGATATTGTTGAAACATTCCACAAAATCATCAAAATAATGCACATTTTCACTAATCAAAAGCGATTTACAAAAAATTGGGGTAAATCTTTATGTTTCGCAAGCACGATTTACTTTGGTACTTATATTCTCTACCAATTTTACGTAAAATATTCTTAAATTGTATTGATCTTTCATCTTCGCCGAGCTGGTTTTACATGCATTAAAATTCCTTCATTCAATTGTTTACACGTACAGTAGCAGGGAGAGTCTCAAACCATCAGTGTATAAATAGTCTTTTACTTAAAACGAAGCTCTAAAACTTCCGATTATTTGATACTGGTTTTTAATATAAATGAATTCTGAACATCTAGCATTAACGGCAGCATCTATGTAAAGGAAACGTGCGGTTTTATACTAGTTTAATATAATTCATTTTTAACGTTAAGATACATTCCCTGAGAACTATCGACAGGAATGCAGATCGTAACGTGAAAGTTAATTATGACGTCATAGCGTAAAAGTACAGACAAGTGCCTTTCTTCATATCGCTGTAAAATCCATCGGGAAGCCTTAACATGCCCGCGTACATCTCTGTATGCAAATATTCATCATCAAGTATTAATAACTCTATAGATAAAAGCTGTTCTGATCATCAGAAAATAGATTGTTATTAATAACCATTAGTGTAAATAGTTTTGTAATACCTTTTGTAAAATTTGTACATCCGGTTGAGAAATCACATCTGTTCTCATCACAGTCGCACTGATTTTGACAATCCATGCCGTAATAGGGATACGAACATTTTCCTCGACAGTTTTCACCAACGTACCCAGGGATGCATCCTGCTTGAACTGTGAAAACTTTAATTTCAATGTTGTAAATTGTTGCTTATAAATATTATAGCTAAAACAAATGAATAACTTGACATCATCAGTTGTTACCTGTTGTAATAGCGATACATCCGGTAGATACGTCACATAAGTCCTCATCACAGTCACATTGACCTTGACATTCCGCACCGTAATAAGGATATGAACATTTTCCCCTACAGTCTGTACCAAAGTATCCTGGGTTACATGATGTATGTACTGAAAAGTAATAATGATCCCACTCAAACTTGTCAAGGATTTAAGTTAATAAGAGTAAATTAAAGAAGAAGAAATGGAACTAATTGTTCACCTGTTGTGACAACAAGACATCCGGTAGAAACGTCACACAGGCTTTCGTCACAATCACATCGTTCCTGACAGTCTTTCCCAAAATATGGAAAAGAACATTTTGCACGACAGTCTTTTTCAAAGAATCCGGGGTTACATTTTTTCTGAGCTGCTGAAATACATAGAAAATACGAAAAACAAAGAAATGATTATGATGATGGTAATTACAATTATAATACATGTTATATTAATCATAACTTGATATGCTTTACATGTGGTTTTGAGTGATAGCATCAAACATGTGTACCTTTGATAACATTTTTTTTTGCCACATTAAGGTTTCTCCACCTTTGACGTTTTTATAGTTTTATCCGTGTAATTTTTGTATAGATTTAAAGATTAATATGCAAACATTCAAATTGAAATTAAATATTGGTATGCTGCAAATATATTGTTCATGCTGTATGAGCTAACACAGGAACACTATCAGGGCAATTGAAGCAACAACTGCTCTCAAATTAAACATCACATTTATTTTTACTGATTTCGATATAATAAAGCAATTTTTTTTTTAATTAATCGCAGTTCTTTGTTTTATGTATTTTTTTAAAAAAATATGTTTTTAGGCAATTTAAACTTGCCAGTATGAATGCTATCACATTTACAGTACATTTTGATACATTTTTTTAACCGTGAATAAGTACAGTTTAGCAAATAAAACGTCTTTAACATTTGAAATAATGGTTTAAACTCACTGGCAATTGGTACATTTGTCAGTTATTATATATCCTATCGAAATCTGCAAAGGAATGTTTACCTTGCTTGGTAAAGAATTATGAATTGTAGATTTTATCAAGTTTGCCTATGTAAGGTTTTATTAATTTTTCATTGAATTCAGCGATTTCAACTCAAATTCTTCTTCTATAAATTGCTAAACATTAGTGTCATTTCACTTCAAATAGCTTAAAATGTGTTAAACACAAGTATAAATCAATAAATTGGCAAAACCATGCATCACATAAAACTAATGTTATAACCGATAACAGTAAAATAATCCTAAATGCTCTCGATAACGTCATGCGACAATCGAAAGACCTTAAATATTTTTTAATCAATCAAAATGTTTACCTGTGGTACGAATAATACATCCCATAGAAATATCACACAAGTCTTTGTAACAGTTACAATATCCTTGACAGCGCACTCCGTATGTAGGATACGGACACGGTGTTGAACAGTTCCACCCAACGTAGCCTGCCATACATTCTAAATAAAATTGTAAATATAAAGATTTTATATAGATTACCATGTTCTCGCGTCCATTAGGATTTAAAAATCGATAATACAATGTTCGTTATCCTTGTTATTGTAAATATGATTATTGTTAGTTTACTAAATGGTGAAATCATTTTGAAGAAACAATGACAGAAAAGAACGCACATTCACATTGTTGAGTTGTCGAATTCAAGCTAAAGCCCGGACAGCAACCTTTGTACGTACTGCAATTCAAGATATAAAAATTTGGGCTTTTTTTTTTTGCTTATTAGAGTATATATATTAAAAAAAAATATTGGTTTATTCCACGGTAACTTTTAATTGCGTTATAATCATGCATATAAGATAAGTTAAAGCTAAATGGAAACGTTGCTTTTTACGTTCATTTGTTTTGTTCGAATCCAAAGAATAGTTTACTCTTAGTGTATGAAATCTTCTATTACTGAGCTAATTTTTAGAAATTTTAAATTTAAAAAATTGAAAGCACACACACAAAGAAACGAGTGCTTAATTTCCCTCTTCCTTCCTTCTACAAAATTGATGTTTTTATTTGCTTTTTAAATGTAATACAGTAACTATTTTGAACATAGTAAATGTTTAAACATCATGTTAATGGTGCCTCCATTCCAATAATTTGAAATTTTAATTAAAAAATTTAAAATAAATATGAACATTCCATTTTGCACCTCTTTGGTTATCAAAATTGACATTTTCTTTCATAATATACTGATAATTAAACAATGCGGTCGCAAAAGTCACATTTGAATAACAGACGTATAGTTTTTAATTTTACCAATCAAGATGATTTTTTTTTTCAGATAATTTTATTACATGTAACAGCTATTGAGTTCTCATTTTTACATTTATCCTAAATGCTATTTTAATGTTAGGGAAATTATCAATACAGATAGATGTTTAAATGATTCAGAGGCTGGTTTTGAAATGAAATATCATTATATTTATTATGTTTCAATTTATGTGAACCTACTCTAAGACTGTTTATAAATGTTCCAAAAAAAAAAAAAACCAAGACACCAACCTTAAACAACCTAAGAACTCAAATTAACAGTATGTTTTTTCCGAAGGAAAAACTTTCTTGGCATTATTTCTTTTTGTGTTATGACTTGTTTGCCAATCATTGATCAATAAATGTTTGCATACCTTAATTTTTATTTTCGGTCTAGTAGATAGGATTAAGAAAAGAGAATGGAAGATGTATGTTTAGTTTTTCTTGATAAAAAGTAATCAGTAAAACCGTATGAAAAAGCGAAATTATTTTTTAGAAAAATAAAAGTTAACCGTCTTAGTCAATGTAGTAGAACAATCAAAACTTTCTTGCATTGTAAATTAGTTCAAATAATTATAATGATTACTTATTTATCTTACTAATAACTCGATCTTACCGTAGGCACCAGTCTCCAGCGGTGTACCTAGATATGATCGTGAATATAAGCATTCGCAGCAACCGTTGAAACATTGTGTCAAAGTGTTTTAGGCATTCAAACATTAAGTCAAAGTGAACTGTATGTTTGAAAATAAAAAAAATCAGATATCTACATATCCGGAATACTTAACCTTTTAACTATTATAATGATTCACTTACGTACTTGTATAAAAAGTTTGTTGCTAATTGCAAACACATTGAAAACGATGGTTTTTCAAAGTTAACTTTTTATTTTTTGAGACATGATAATTTTTCATAGCCAAAAACAAATGTGCACCTTAACTGTCCGTAAGCATATGAATTATAATGAACGCCTAAAAATGTCTGCAAAGGTTAATCATTGAAATATTACTTATCAACACGTAACTCACATAAACTATTATGTAAACATTGAAACATTCAACCTGGAGGGCTGGCGTAATTCAGTCAGTAAGTTGACAATTAGTCATTTCGTGAGTTGACTGTATTGGCTCAAAGTAACAGATTGCTGTATGATATTTGATCCTAATAACGATGTCTAAACAAAAGTAAATAAACACAGATAGTGAACCAGATATCAGTTTTCACTTCATAAAAACTGTAAGAATGCGAAGCATTCCTATATGATCTTAATTTTCTTAAGTAGTTTAACAATACCTGTTCATGTGCTTTCGAGATTAGAAGAAAAGACATGACAAATGTCTGGATTACAAAAGACTGTGTGATAGTTATAATCAATTAATGTAGCATCGGCTTGGCAATATAGTTTTAAGATGTAGAAAAATGTAGAAAAATGAAATATGTGAAATTAATGAAGTTGTTTTTGGCTAACACAGAAAAAAAAGCTGGATCCTTATAATACAATGCATCTGTTTCTTATTAAAGATTTATAAACTACTTAAATATATTTTTTAAAAACACTCCCTACAAACATACATTTAAGTGATTGTATGCTGACAGAAGATTACTGTTACTGACTGACAAAATAAACTATTAAAACCTCCATAATTTAAAACACAACAACTTACATACTCACAGTTATTATTGGAATTATACAAAAATACATAGATATCATTCAGAGCAAAATTTTTAAGCAATAGAACAGGACTGTTTGTATAAAAGAATTATGAAACGCAGCTTTAAAAAAAATTAAATCAAGGTGCAGACACTTCCATAATCCGGATGCTGTGCAAATACATCTACTTATAATAGTGTCGTTATTCAAAGCTTTACATGTAGCAGTTGAATAACAGACTGTGAACGTGTTGATTCTTATCAGAAGTAAACTTGTTTCCCCGCTATTACATTAAACCACATCATTAAACATTAAACCATTAAAATAGAAAACTTCATACTTGGAATTGTGAATAAAAACGTATTAAAATGATAAGAAAAATAATCGATATAAATACAAACTTTATGTTATTGGTGTCAGGGTGAATTTGCAATGCAATTCTACTTATAGTGAGCTTATTTATCGAACATTATTGACGTACATGTAATAATTGTTAGAAGTTTGAAAAAGAAATATTTAGTTTAACAAATAATATTTCACCATGTTAATAAAATTGTTAAGCGTTTATGTACGTTTCCTTCACTGATAAACGGCTGATGGCTACTGAAAGTTTAATCATGATAATGCCAATAAATGTATACTTATAAATATATATTAGTCGGCCTCTAATGGATGTTTACTTACGTTCACATTGTTGTGAATTCGAGTTCCAAAAGAAACGTTGGCAACAACCTTTAAAAAAGTATGTTAAGCAACAAAGCCAAATTTATCTTTTAAAAAAATCTTATAGCCTGCTCATGCTTTTAATTTTATATATTTGTTTTTCAATTTTTGTCAAATCATGATTGCATATCTTTTCTTTATTTCCGGTTTTATACAAGGGGAAATGGGACTTACATATAGTGAGTGAACTTATCGCATATAAATGTATGACTGTATGTTTTTATTAAAATTTGTGAAAATTGATCTGTTTAGTTAGTCGTTTGATTAAAGAGAAATGTATACTCAAAAAATTGTTTGTTTACATATTGTACAAGTGAAATTTTAGATGAGTCTTAACAACCTGTAAACTGATACATTTTAGGTGGTGATTTATGCGTACAACCTGCCGTATGATCAAATTCTGTACATTTCTTCTGGTTTCAGTTGTCATATTTGAAAGATAAATCATCTTTTTTAGTAACCGTGCAATTTTGGACTTAATATCATTTATTTTGCATTATCATGGTCAACAGTTTGTCAAACAGAAAGAAGCAAACAAATATTTTTCTGTATTGAAATGTTGCTTGAATAGTTATTATAAATAGTTATTAATCATTTTTCTAGCTAATAAGTCATTCCTACTTTTCGCATCCAGATGCCATGGTGTAAACTCCAATATTTTCAAATCATTCAACATTTTGGTTAAATTCAGCGGATCGAACGATTGGAATAAATTATTTGACATTTGCGAGGGTTGTCCCGAAAATAGCGTAGACAAGTGGCGTTATTTAGTAAATCGAAATCACAGGAAGATGAAACTTGTGCCACAAAGGGTTTAAGAAGTGTTCAGTCAAGTTATGTTTTATAATCAAAAATTGTTTAAGATTAAATAAGTGAAATAAATAAATGTTAAATCATCATTTTGACTTGCAGCGCAATGTCAAAAACGAAATCAACATGAAATGATAAATGCGAGGAAAAGTTTAAAGTCTTTTCGAATGAAAAATTTGAAATAAAAATACATTTATATTTGTTAATAACTCTATTATTTACTCAGAAAATGTTTTGACTATAATTTTTATTGCGCATTTTGTAACAAGTAGAAGTGTTAACTTGTTGTAAAATGACGACGTCGGCATTTAAGGCGGCGCTGCGGTAACTGATAAAATTTTGTAAAGACCTTGAAACAAATCCAAAGCGGCCATTGAAGAAAATAAAATTAACAAAATCGCTTAGAATTGCATTTGGTGAATAAGTAGTCCTACAACATTGAAAATATTCGGACGAGTCTGATGACAATAAGTGAAAAAAGTAAAACCGACCGTTAAAATGCTGAACAAAATATTTCAGTAGGACGAATGTTAGACAACAAGTATTACAGGCAAGTTTGGAGTCGGCAAATCGTTTGTATATTTAGTAGATATTTAAAAAAACAAAACTAGAACTCCATGTTGATTGTACACCCAGAGTACATTTTCAAAGAAAATATTTTTTTTTCAAGACATTTTCGGAAATAAAACGTAAACGTTATCGAAAATGATGTGGAGTTTCTATCAACAACGTAAAGACTGTATATATTCAACGTCGCACATTGCGCCGCCTTACAAAACTTGTTGTTACTAATTATTCATTCTCTCAAGAAATTAACAAAGTACTGATTTGAATTTTTCAGTATTGTATGCCAAAGAGCAATTGAAAAAATCGTGGAAGTCTAATGAAATTGCACTGAACAGATTTTAAGTTATGTGTTCTGCCTACGCTATTTTTGGAAAACCCTCGTATATAGGTAGCAACTTTTGTAGAAAAATGCGTAGAACAGAAACTATTTTTTCATTGAAAAGATTCAATGATCAATAAACGTCCTCGTAAAACCATTTTTTACGAATGAAGTCAATGGGTCATTGATGGCGTACAAATTATAATTAATGATTAAGGTTAATAATGGCATTACTCTGTAATTTTATCATGGGAGTATTTTGTCGGATACTTTTTTAAAAATGGTTATGTCTAATACATGTCTCATACAAATAGATAATACCATACCATATATCACTACCAATCGTTAGTAAAGATATTTTATCATGTTTTTTTTTCTTTTGAGACTACAACTGTATCAAAAAACAAATAATGTACTAAATTGTCCATCGTTCTTACCCTTCGCATCAGAATGCAGTTGTGTAAAGAGAGAAAACAGTGAATAGACACATTAGCAGCATGAGTTGTATCATTGTGTTTTGTTTGGCAGTGACTGTGCTTTATGTTGGTATTAAATGAAAAGAACGAATATACATACCTGATGTTGTTAAAGCTTTTGACTGTAATGCATTAGCAATAAGGAAACCTTAAATCTGAAACCCTCCCTTTCTAAGTTTAAATTTCTCACTTATTTACAAAAAGCAATGCATTGTATTTCATTTTTTGCGTAAAAATTTACAACTGTTATATTGAATTACGTACGTATGTACCAAGAGAGTGATATATTGTACTACTGTTTAAGAAATCTGACTGTGTTTTGTATTATATAATGGTGTGTCTGGTGACTGGTAGATAAGAATCAGCTTTTAACACAACGTCTCGTTTTCAGTAATATCCCAGTACTAATAATATTTAACAACCATTAAGACACATATAAAACATGTAATATGCACTAAATGAATCAGTGTCACGTATAATTTGAAGAAATAGGTTTCGAAAGGATACATATTTTGTAAATGGTAGAATTGTGTTGTTCAGTTAACAGTAAACCAATATTTAGTCACCTTTGAGTCGAAAGAATGAGATATTTAAAACCTGAGATGGCCCATATTTCTGCGTCAACCATGTAGCAGTCAATCCGTTGCATTATGTTTGTTATTCAATTAAATGATGCAATTTATTACAAAAGAAAACTAAGACAGAGTCTTATTCTTTTCTACTGAAATCAAAACGTATAAATGTTTGAAAGTGTTATACATACGGATTTTTAGTGAAAAAAAATTCAAAAAAACTGGGAGTCCTTATTTTTTAAACCAACATAACTTCTATAACAAATCAATGACAAATTAGTATTTGTTGTTTACATGCATCTAAGCTCTTTCAGGATCATTGACCCTTGGGTAAAAACAAATTCTTATATATAAATTACACATGAAAAGGTCAATTGATTTTCTTATTACATGTGACGCGTCATTTAAAACGACCTGTCAAGCATAATAATTGTATTATGTTGGATAGTAGAATTTCCTCCTGTTTCCCTCCGGCAAAATGGCTATAAAACAGCCCCCCCCCCATTCCTGGAAAAATATGTTCGTCGCATGACATTCATGACAATATTTCGCAATATCTGAGATGACATTAATTACTCATATTTAAAGGTAATAAATAGTTTAGCTCCTCTCAACAAACTACTTGTAATTCCCTAATTTGAGTAAAGAGACAAGCTATGAATGATTATTTTATAACGTAGATACTTCCAATGATTCTCCAGAGCAGATGTAAAATGGCCCAGACAAGATTGCACAAACAGACGGACAGACGACTTGTTCTGTTGATTTTCAAAAAGTTCAATTAGAATTCTAGAGACACATTTGATTTACAAATTAAGAACATATATTAGCACATGAATGCGGAATATGCCATATCTTAATGATTACAAAAAACTGAGACCAAAATCAGCTTGCAATGATTTTATATGATTTTGTTTTCGTACTTTTAAATAGAGAACGGAAACATGGTTTTGATTGCTAACAAGACATTTTACAGCTAAAAATTTAGTACCATTTGATGCACAATACAGTTATCAAAAGATTCCTGTCAAAGATTGTCAAATAAACTTTATAAAAATTATCAAAAAATTATCAAAATAATATCTGACGCCACTGTTAATTTTGAATGGCTCAGAGACACTGCCATTAAAACAGATCTGTCTTCTTATATCCGTGTGGAAGGTTTCAACAAAGATATGTTTTTGGCTAGCAATATTTAGAAGGATATCAAAATGCCCCTATCTGCTGACCATGTCCAGATCAAATACCTTCAGTTGTTATATGATGTCATGGAAGATATGCATTTCTTCTGAAATTGTCAAAGGAAGAAAATCATACCTACCATTGACGTTTCTAAGCGGTAGCAACTCTGTGATTCTGAGTATAGACACATAGCTAGCTTCTGCAGTCTGAGCAAGATAATTTGAACAAATGCTAGGTCGAGGATGCTCGTGTGGGGTGTGCTTCTGTAGCTGTTGTAGTCGCTTCTCTTTCCTTTGCTCGTGAAGAAAATAATGATCTTTAAATTCTCCATTTCCTGCGACTTGTTTCTTTGCATTGACAAAGGATGTCATGCATATACCTTGCACTGTTTCAAACGGTGCAAATGGCAGGTCGCCGATACCTTTGCTTCTTCTACTATTGGTTCTGCATTAAGCTCCTCCATCGTTGGCAGGGACTAATTGTATTCAGCGCGTCGGCGCGCCCGCACGCCCATCTCATCTCTGTTATTCCAAGTAAAATCTTCCCGTAGTAAAACACTCAAATGACGTCATTTTTTTTAAATTTTAAAGCATTATCGCTTACATTCATGTCAAGAAATTTCGATCCCGATAGTAATTACCTTGTAAATAGTTTTGATTTCGCGGTAGAGCTTTTATAAATCGCAGATTTATTCTTTAGTGGCACACACCAAAGTTCTTCGCATTTCATTTTTAATTCATGATTTAACAATGGATATTATCTATTTTGCTATAACCTTGAACGGATTGAGCTTTTGCTTTTTTTTCTTTGGACATCAGCTAACATTTTTTTAAAATCTTTAATATGACATTGATACTGGAGTCAAGTCTACTTTTATAAAACTAATATTGGCATCAAATGCCAACAGAAACATAAATAACATAAACACAAATGTTTTTGATGTCTCTGATGCCAAACAAGGTATTGGTGTTTTACAAACATATACTGCCCGTATTCATTAATACAACTTAGAATATATAATCGTCTAGAAAGTGAACTTATTTAGTCAATAGCCAATCTTTCCAAGTCAAGGGTTTCTGATCCGTGAGAAGCGATGCGGATCAGAAACCCTTGACTTGGGAAGATGTCAATTGCCCAACTGGCCTAAACATCGGGGTATTGGGTCGTCAAGTATGTAAATTTACATTTATAACTAACTGATTTAATCGCAAGATTTGTCCATAATGCCTTTAGTGTGAATGATATCAAATATATGTTTACACATGGCTAATTGTCGCCTGAGCAATAATATCGTAAGGTTAATGACAAGAAGGCCCATGGCTTGTACAGATATTTTCTATATTATAATAATAATAATTAGTACAGATGTTTTCTATATTATAATAATAATAATTTTCCCCCGCACCTATTCCCGATATATTGTTATTTATCAAGTGAGAACTTCTTGCCCCTAAATAACACTGTTTTGTACCAGTTTGATTAAAAATGAAGGCCACATGCAAACTCCGGTAATACATTTAAAAATGATAATTTTCATAACTGACGGATGAGATCCCTTCTAATATGATAATACACATGAGCAGCACTTTATGTGCAATTTGGGGTTGAACTGTTTGCAGTGAATTTCAGTTAATCAATAATCTTAACATTTCATGTCATTGAAAGTATAACGGTCTATATAATTATTACAAACAAAATTAAAAATTAAACTATGCCCCCTCCCCGTGGCGGTTGCCGGTTTTAGATTTGCTTCTGTGTGCCTACATGTACATCATCGTGTGCACAGATTTAGAGAAGGGGTGGGAGTGAGGGTCCAGACCCCCCCCCCCCCTGAAAATTCATTTATTATAATTCTAAACCAAAAGTACACCTTGGACCCCAATGCTCTAACAGACATGTAAACGCTCTAACCCATTGCGTTTCAATGTAAGGTAACACTATTTGGGGGGTAAATATTTAATTAATATTTAATATACTTTATTGTTTATCTCAATAAGAAGTATACACCACAATATGCAGGTATCCTGCACCACCTTAAAGCTGTTATTTACCTGTTATTAAGCAACAGAGAGTAAAGAATTTTACACAACTGGTGCTAGTAAGTAAAAGATAGAATGACCAAACATCAATGCCGTCTTTGTTAATTCAAATCAACCCTTTCTTCAATTACCATTTCTCTATGATAGTTGAAGATTACCAACAATTCCTACAGATGTTAGATTCTTTATATTTATGCATGTCCGGACTTTACATATCCGTGTTCGACGATACACGGTTCTACAATGTTTAAAAATAGTCGAAGTGTTTCAATATTTATTGAATAATTCATATCAATTATGAAACGTTCTTCAGTAAGAATGTACATGATGTTGTGCTACAATTTGAACTTTTGAAGCCATATTCACCTTTGAACTCTACCAACAGCTTTTAACACTTCACTGGTAGGAAATCTAATTTAAAGCTTGCATAGTTCAAAATATACGGTGAAAAGACGGACAGGTATATTTAAAATAAGTCCTCTGTATCTTCAATTTAGGAAATATTAACATTAGAAAATAAAATATAAATATAATCAAGCGGAACGATGGTAGTCAGATATAGAAAATGATATGAGGCATTGAGAATTGTTTCAAGAAAAAAAAGTTTGTTTTACTTATCATATATATATATATATATATATATATATATATATATATATATATATATATATATATATATATATATATATATATATATATATATATATATATATATATAAACTTTCATTGTCAAGTCACTCAAGATACTTGATGATTTTGATGCAGGCAGTGTCGCATTCTCCAACCCAAAGATTTTCCTCTGTATCCAAGCTCAAAACAAACGGATCCTGCAAACCACACGTGATATACCGGACGAACTTTCCGTTTCTGTCGGTTACATGAACACAGTTATTATCTCGATCTGCGATCAGAATACGACAGTAACTGTCAGTTGCAATACCGTGAGGATAGAACTCTTTAAAGCTGCGCGATAGACACCCGGTATAACGGAAGCGATATTCTCCGGATTTTTTCATCACTATCACTGCGCATGCGTTCCAGTCAGAAACACAGATGTCGCCATTTCCGTTTTCACAGATATACATGCTGTTCCGGCTTATTGAAAATAATGGTTTCCTAATATCGTCGAATTGAAATTGTTGTTTCAATTTACCATCGGCAAACACACCCACTTTGCTTTCTGTATAATCATTCCGTCTCATGCAGACCATTAAATCTCCGTCTGAATTAAAGCAGAGACCATAGGGTATCCAGCCGGATACATCGACGAACTTCTCGATCTTAGTCTTCTTTACTAAATAAATGCATGCATCCTCTTTGTGAGAAAATGCTATATTGCCATCACTATTCATCGCAATATCTTTCTGACTGGTTCCAGATGCGGCATTGAAGGAATTTAACGCATTACCCGATCTGTCTAGCTGTTTAATCTTCTCGTCATCTCCATAAATCCAAACCTTTTCCTCAGACTCGCAGCAGATTCCTTTTAATTTTGTACAGTGCGTTAAAAGAACTGCAAGAAGAGTTGGCTCTTCCATCATCGTTAGTGTTGAAACCATCGTAACATCGCCCGTTTTACTTATGGTAAAACCTGGAAGAGTGGAGAGTACAGATGACTGGAGAGACACAACTTGTTTAATGATTTCTTCTTTTTTCACGTCTGGCAATATCAGTTTTGGTGGACTTATGTCTTTCATAGATGGTACAAGCCGTAACTCTTCTACGATTGATTTGTACTCAAGCATTTTAAAGGAGTTTTCTTCATTCAAGATATGTTCGTTTCGTTCAATGCAGTCTTTTATTACTTGATATGAATGCTGCACTTTGTCTTTATCGTTTTGTAAAATTTGAAGATCTTCTTTCACCATATCAGTCAGCTCGTGTTCAATTGTTTCTATTGCTTTAGTGAGGATTTGGTACAACTCTTGTCCTCGTTTTTTTAACAAAATCTTTTCTTGATTACTGTGCTCGGTGTACTTCTTAATTTTATTCTCCCGGTCTTTGACAATCATTGAATACTCTTTTTCAAAATGATGCAATTCTATCAAATCTTCTATGATTATGTTCCGGGTTTTTTCCCAGAAATCCGCCAATTTCACTGCCCCATGTCGATTGTGATTCCCCGTCATGATCAGGCACTGCGAACATATTGGGACGTTGCAGTCCTGACAGTAAAGCTTTCGAGATTCTCCAGGATGGTCCTGGCATTCCGGTACCTGTGGTTTCGGTTGGACAGACTCTGAGGTGTATGAAAGAATTTCATGCTTCAAAGATTTGTTTCTGTCTAGATGGGTCGGTAAACACTGCCCGCAAAGGTTAACATGACAACTGCCGCATAGAAAGACGACGACCTCCGTGCACAAGCTGCATCGAACGGCGTCTTGTGCTGTGTTCGTGGCCATATATTTCAATCTTTTTGGAATATTTGAGATTAAGTCTGTCAATGGAACTTACGTTAAGTTGTAAAAATCCATAATACTATCCGAAGCAGAGAGAAGCAACCAAAAATAAAACGAAAAACGTCACAATTGCAAGACAGTTCGAGGCTTATTTCCATAATTATGCAATATCAACTTCAGATATTACCGACTCTCGTTAATGACACTCCGACTTATCGTGTATCCTGTTTTTTCATAGATTCAGCAATAAA
Organism: Magallana gigas; assembly: GCF_902806645.1. Classification (NCBI taxonomy): domain Eukaryota; kingdom Metazoa; phylum Mollusca; class Bivalvia; order Ostreida; family Ostreidae; genus Magallana; species Magallana gigas. The sequence continues at coordinate 3,668,790 of NW_022994865.1, forward strand.
TCAAGTTCGAAAGTACTTCCTTGTGTGTAATGTTTCCGTTGATAATATGAAATAAATTAGAACATAAACCGAATAAGAATTTTATCATTGTTCTTCTTATTAAAAAGAAAATTAATTTCCTTACTTGCATAGTACTTTTATTGATAATAAACCATCCCTAATGTATACTGAAATGTAGACGTCAGCTTTCAACACCACAGTCTAAAGTCTTCTACAAGGGACCGAAACACCTTTCATTGCATAGTATCTCTGCATCCGTATCTACAAATTCCTGGTTTTATCTTCCTATCTATGCCTTTAAAATTTTAAAATATTAATGTGTACAAATTAATATTTTCCACTCGAGCTGTTCATGTAAATAAGTCCTTATAGTTTTTGTTTTCTGATTTTCATTAAATAAATAAATACAAAACAAGAGAGAGAGAGAGAGAGAGAGAGAGAGAGAGAGAGAGAGAGAGAGAGAGACAGACAGACAGACAGACAGACAGACAAGGTGAGAAAGAGAGAGAGAAAGCTTGTTTTTCTGAAAATTTATGATGACTTTGCATATGACTAAGAGCTTGAATACATATTTTTCAGGATGTAGGAAATGTGCCCTTGAAATATTTCAAGTGTCATGATTAGACAGTTCGATAGTTCTCCATTTGTGATTATTTTATATTCATGAGTATGTTACTTATTGAACAGATATGTAACATCGGAGGGGGGGGGGGGGGGGGGGCTTCTCGCAGGAGGGAATAGGTATAGGCTCATCTAACGGGATAGAATTTTCTATGATTTGCCAGTTCATTTTTGATTATTTTTTTTTATTTTTTGCTTGTCAATGCTACTTGTCTGTTGAAACCCAATTTTATACAAGATATTGGTATATCTACAACGATAAATCATTGAATACAATCGTAATTATCGTTGATCGCCAAAACACTTGCTGTCCGTCTGTGGTCAGGAGGCGCGTAAGGTTTCGCTTGCCGCACTGTCTTTCCGGTAGAGCTCAGCAAGATTCCAGAAATTGCAATTGCTATTTCAATTAAACGTGGTTTGATGAAAATGGACTGTTATTCAAATGATATCAATAATGATGTACTTTGTCAAAACGGAATGAACAGTTCAATAATTTTAAATTTTGCTATAACTCGTTATAAGTGACGTATATATAAGTGTGAACGTCCCTGATATCATCAACAAACAGTTTAATTTGTCATGGGACGTTTATAAGTCCCTGAATTGTCAATTTAAAATTTAAGTTAATTATAAAAAGAAATAAAATTTGTTATATTATGAACTGAATATATTTGTTATCTAAAGCTTTACATCACATATTAGTTCACTATAATTACATTGTTTTTCACACTTTTCTCCGTTTATTACAAGGTAGATTTACGCATTAATTTTCATCATTCCTATTATTTTCATGATAGTTTATTATTACTTAATTTTATTATTACTTAATTTTCACCTCTAAAAAAGTATATATAAAAATAGATATCTTGTTTATACAAAGACTTGATTCTTGAGCGCCATTACTCTTTAAACTTTTTACTAACGATCTCGGTCTCGAAAAGATTTCTTTTATTGATTATACATATTTTCACACATATTATACACACAATATACAAATCTGCGGGGAAACATAAAATTAGTGGCGTGTCATCTGTAACAGCACAAACTACACTCAGGTGCCAAAAGTATGTCATTTTTTTCGTTTCGATATATATTTCATTAAAAAACAACATTTTTCAAAGAATCGTTAAAAGGTAACACATGAACCGATTTATAAAAGAGTTGGATTGATAAATTTATAATTTCTCTAGATTTTTTGGCATTATATTTAAATATTTTTCAAACCTCCAGTCCCTGAGATTTGATATTCACAATCCAAAGGAAGATTTTTCGACTTGCATATTGCAATAGATAAATAGTAGAGTTCTTTAAAATATCTTTGTGTGGTGTTTGAAATATCAAATTTTACAAAAGAGTTGACAAAAAACTGTTTCAATACATGTCAAAAAATGCAAATTAAATCTATTTTAATCAATATAAATTTCTTCCAAAATGCAAAACAGACTGTCTGTTTTGCATGTCTGTTTCTTTGAAAAAGAAATAAATTATAAAAAAAAAAAATTTCTTCCAAAATCTGACAAAAAGTACCAACAGAAACCAGTTTTAAAATAGATGTTGTTTTCAATGAAATATATAGGGAAAAAGAAGAAATTGACATACTTTTGGCACGCGAGTGTAACACCCAAGATTAAGGCACTCATTCCCTTCATAATCGGTCAGTAGGGAATAAAAAAAGATCAAACTTACAGTTTTTCAATAGCATTTTTAAAACATTTTAAAAGAATTTAGTATTTGCAAATCCAGTGACTGTGCAACAATAGATAGAACTGTGTTCGCAACCTCCCCCCCTCCCCACCCCAAAAGAAAACAAAAACACACACAAAAAAACCCACGACGGTACTCTTAACTCTCCCGCTTGAATTTACAAAAAATTAGTATTGTTTAGTCTGGTATTATAAATGCACAAAGTATTATTTTAGATTCGTAAAAAGTATCATTCAAATAAAAGTCGATGGCCTTCAGATAGGAAAATCAAACTCGATTGTTATTGATATTGATGTAATGGGAAGATACACATTTTGATTTTCCCACACTTCATTATCTATTTATTTCTAAAAATATATTGAATAAAACTGTTTCCTTATGACACTTGTTATCTGCTGAGGAAATGAGAATGGCAAAGGTTATGCGAATATTGATACTTGTTATATCGCAAAAAAAATTATGCATTGATTTGAAAATTCACATCACAGGGCTTAATTAGAAGATAATGAAAGTGTTCTTCCTTTTATGTTGTGCATATAATTTTGATGAATGAGATACCGGAAACTGTAGACATCATATACCTCTCCCCTCTCTTTTCTCAATCAAATTGTACTTTTGAACGATTAATGTTGCCGGTTTTATTTATCTTTTAAACATCAGAATTTTACCAACAGGTAGATTTGATTTGCAAATTTATTTATTTTTTCTAGTGTAGTTGTTTTTTTTTTGGAGAATTTATTGTGTTAGTGTTAAATTTATGAAATCAACACATATTGTTATCATTTTGTTACTATATACGTTCATTATACATGTATGTTCAATCTAATTTTCCTCTCAAAAGACATTAAGACATATTTCTGTGGGTTTTTTAAAATGTATATAGTCATTCTTTAACACAAAAGATGATTTGAAAAAATGAAGAATGATACAATTAAATGTTTTTACATTTTTATAATTCGTGTACAAAAAATAACAATTCATAATGACGAATAGCGAGTGTTTTTAAAAACAAAATGCCTTTATTTTCAAGTTTAAAAGCTTTTTAACAACAACATTTTTTTATTATCCATTGATTTATTAGATCATGGCCGTTTGCAAATGGTCTTTGTATCCTCGTCAACTTATAATACAATAAATTACAATATAATTATGCAAAGAATGTTTTATAACTAATATTTGGCAAGCGTTTGCTATGACAAACTATATACATGTATTAACTTTTTCAGCATTGAGTTGATTGAACAATTAAAAAAAAATGAACAAATAGTCAACATCAAGAATCATTGAAGTGATGTACTTGTTCTTCAAAATTTCCTGATCGATCCAATGTACTGGCTTCTCTTGGGAAAGCTATTGTAATAAGAGTCTGAACAATTTCTACATAAATGTAATAAAGTAATGTTAAGGAAACCAGAAGACATAGATATCAATATGGCTTATCTAACGAATAAAATACTTTCATTACCGAAAAAGGCGCATTATCAACAACTGTTGGATTGAATCTTAACAAAGTTATTTACAAGCAAATTTGCAAGCCATTTCATTTTTCATTAATTTTGTCAGCCATACATTTAATTTAATGTCATATATATCATAGGAAGTTGCATTTACTTTGGATAAATATTTATAAATGCTATTTACAAACTTAATAAGTGATAATTATAATGAAATGTGATTTTTTGTGAATAGAATCGACATATAGGGGTTTTCTTCATGGTGAAAAAAAAATTGATTGAAAAAACTAGATATTAATAAAAAATAAACACTTCATTTGACATGAATTTATGAGGTAAAATCATGCAGAAATACCAAATTCCAGATAGCTTGGTTTTTCTTTTTAGTACCAAATGTAATAATCTTCTTTGTAACACTCTTAATGCTTCGAGATTGCAATGCAGATTTGTGTTAGTTACTAAGCGGCGGCATACATTTCTAACACGAATAGCCGAGAACATTCTAAAATCAAAAATCCTGTAACATATGTAACAATTTGAGAAAACAACTTGTTGCGGAAAATGTAAAACAGTTCCTCTTAGTCTGGGAGTTAATTATTATACCAATATAAATGTGTATTAACTTGCTTTTCTACTCGGTCAATTCATTAATTCTCAATGTGTTTATTTAGTCTGTAATAATGTCACACGATAAAAATGTTTTCAACACTATTTAATAAGACCGGATGTAGGTACTTTGAGTACTTTGTCTTTCTATGTCATTATCTTTCTGTTCAATGGAAAGCTCTTTCCTGACTTCCAACTTATGCATCTTTGTACAGACCCACCTGTGTAAATGTTCTTCTGACATTAGCATAGCTCCTTCATTGCAACTTTACTGTTAAATGTACACAAAACGAGAAGAAACATTGTTTAATACGCAAAGCAAGAACGAAGTGCTATACGCGCCGGCTTAACGTTCCACGGGTGCAACTACGAATAGTTAATACATCTGCATTTTGATATTGTATGATATAGAAAGACACTTTTTAATGAGTCGCAATTTCATTCATGTAGTGAAGTGATTTCTGCGGTCAATAAATAACCCAACAACAACTTATGTATAAAACAGGTATATTATATAATAAAAGACTACAAAAGGCAAACACAATCAACAGCAGACCTTCTCATGGCTTCTCTGGAAGTATATTTCTTTTAATATAATTCCATGATTAAATATCATACTAGTAGTTCGGACTTACGATTTAAAAACCTACATGTAATATTAGAAACATATTTTGATCCTGATGCTTGAGTGAGGCATCCAATTGAAACATTACACACATTTTCGGTGCAATCACTTCGTTCCTGGCAATCTACTCGAAAATATGAATAGGAACATAAATATTTTGAGGACAATTTTTTCAAAGAATCCAGGATCACACCTTGCGTTAACTACACAAATTTATCAAAATCATAAAATAGGATCTCCCCGGAATTGGAATTACATATGATTTTATAACAAAAACGTAGGAAAAAATAAAATAAAATTGTTTTTCCCCGAAAAGATTGGTAATAGAATACAAACACGAAGCAATACAATTTTAAAACTATTTGACGTCATTTAAAATTAGTTTGTAAAGGTTTAAAATATTTTGTACAAGCATGTAAACTCCTCTCCTAAAAGTTGTTTGCAATGTGCCATATCATTAGCCCGGTAAAAGAGTTTACACTAGTAACACATTAAAAGGACGGTCAGTTAACACATTTTGATTACAAAATACCTGTTTATCTGTTGATAATAAAAAGCACAAAAACTTCCCAGCCCATATTTTATTCGTATACATATTGTCTCTATTAAAATATTTTCCATAGTATTAATTGAATATAAGGCAAACGGGAAAAGTAATGAGTGTGTTTACGTTTAGTATTTTATTACGCCATAACTAACTATAGTTTAGTCAATACTTTATGAAATTTGATTGGAAATATTATCATTGATTTGTTCCAAATATCCCGAAAAAGTTTCATATCTAGCTTGAGAAATATGCTATTTCCTCAAAAAATAAAACATTTTGAACAATTGTATTGACCAATACGGGAACATTTTCCTTTTTTTAAAATGAAAAGTTTGACGAAAAATATTCTACCTGTTGTCGATCCTCTACACCTATAAATATATTCACATAAATCTCTGCTACATTTGCAGTACTCTAGACACAAGAGTCCGTACAGGGGATACGGGCAACGAGAGCTACAATTTGTACCATGTTCTTATTGAGGACAAACTGCATATTATGCATGGAAAACCCGTTACTTGAAATAAAAATACGTTAACCTATGGTTGTGTTTATTTTACATATGACTACATAGTTATACGAACCGTCACACTCTTGGGTCTCGGCATTCCAAATATAACCAGTGCAACAATTTCCGTCTCTGAAAAACAGAGAAGTGTTTTGAAAACATTTCAAACATTAAACTTAACATTCAATATCAGCCTTGTTATGTTAACAATTTTACCCCAAATCTATATTGTGAATAATGGACGATATACATCTTGCTATATGTATGCTAAAGACTTATTTGCATGAATTAAGTGCAATTTTTAAAATTTGGTGCTGAATGTTGTCACTGTTTTTTTGTAAACATTTTCACATAAATGACATATCCGAAGAAATGTTTTGAAGGAATGGAAAACTTTTTTTCACGATGAAGTTGAGATTCCAAAAACTGAACTAATTTTTAAAATACGATTTGTGACACCTTTGAAACATGAAGATATATTTTACCATCTTTTATAATCTTCAAGCTTCATCACGGAAACCAATTTGTATATCAATTCGTAAACTAATTAATACTAAAAGTTATTACATTATTTCTTTAAATGATGAAAATAACAATATAGATCACAAATGAAAAGTTTTTATATCGATTATTTCATACATGAGTATGTTTCATCATTATTTTGCAAACAACATATTTATCCGAACAATGATCATTTTGCGTATGCAGGTCATTAAAAGAATCAAACCATGTAGTAACAGTGACATATCTCTGATTTACTTAATGTTATTCTTCGTAAATAACAGTTAAATATAAAACTAATTATTATATTTATATTAAATTAATTAATAATTTAACTTTAGATCAATCAACTAAAAAAATAACGATTCGGATGTAATTCCAAGGAAAGAAAACATGTAAAGTTATTCAAACGTGATATAGAAAAAAGTGAGCCAAAAAATATCGAAATGTTCTGATGGTGTACCTACACAATCTAAAGATATATATTTGTTTCAAGTTTAACTGATCAAAAATATATTGCAGTCCTCACAATTATCTTTGATTACGTATAAAAGATACAAAATAAGAATATACAAACACTTGTCAATGTTGATCAGCCAAGCTGAGTTATAAGAATCAGATGCTCATATTTTGGTACAGTGGTAGCAAAGTTGTTGTTGACAAACGACACGCACGATTCTGATACACGAACGATCACGCACGATACACGAACGATCACGCACGATACACGGACGATCACTAACTTACTGAATTTTCACGATACACGAACAGAAACGATAAAACACGCAACCGAATGATTCTACACCATTAAACACGCAAAATCAAAATTAAATTTTAAGATCAGAATTAAGGAAACGTATTGCTTTAATTTGTATTGCTTTATGTTTGTGTTTTATTGAAAAGCGGCATGTACTTAAGTCATGCACTGTTTTTTTATTTTACGAGTAAACAATTTTACACATTCATACACAAATATATAGGATTCACACACAAATTAATATTTTTTGTCTCCATAACGAATATTAACTTCTTTCATAAGTTAAAGAAAATTAATTGTAAAAGAAATGAAGATTATGCATAAAATACACGAAATTATTTACATACAAGTTGACTGTTTATGTGATCCAATTCCCTTAATTATGATTCAATTGTGCGGGATACAGGTAAATTTGTTACCTTTTTCCATAGAATTTCGATTTTTCACATCAAATATTTTCATAATTTACAGTACACAATTGATTTATTTCTATATATTCTAAATCTTTAAGCGTCTAAATAAATTTTATTTCAAACAATTGTTTATACAATGTTCTAGATAGGAATGCTACGGAAACGTTTAACTGCCTCTCACTGTTGCGTTAGAACGCGATATATTCACATAAATATATTGTCATATATGATTTTTTAAGGTTTAGCCATTTATTTATGACAACATAATTTATTTAGTGACACCATTTCGACATGTTTTTGACGTCTTAAGCACTTTATTCTGTTAAAGTCGAATTCCGCAATGTCGCGCTAAAATGATGTGTATAAACTATGCCGCCAAAATTAAATGTCGCATAATTTATTGCAACATGATTGTGTTTGGCGAATTCAACTTGGCGACTTTTCTAAGTTTAGAGAGGAATTTTAACTAAAATTTGAACGACTAGAATAATTAGTTTACTGATAGAATGCTATGATATGGTACACTCCCTAGATGCTTTAGAGTTTAAGCTCTGGTTAAGACCATATATACAGACTGAATATAAATTATTTTAGTTTAAGAAAAACATTTTTTATTTCAGGTACTATTCATTTAACATTTCAAAAACTGCATTCTTTGGGATTTGTTACATCCTTTTTCGTACCCATCAAATAATCTCAGCTATTAAGGTTCCCAACTTAAAGATTTAGTCTTTCATTTTTTTACTTTTAAATTGTACTCTAAGAAGTATGTAGAGCATTCGGAAATGCATATTTTTCTCAGTAATGTTATATTTAATTTTTTAAAAGCACTTCGAATTATGTAGAATCATCATTAATTGGGTATATATAAAATTCTTCATGTATACATTTATACATGAATTATTTGAAACCTAATTAAAATCTACAAAAAGTTTCTTTGTTTTGTATTACAAATTCAGTTTAACTAAAATCATGTATTGATTAATAAAAATGTTTATTTACACTTTAAAGCTGTTGTTTTTTATATTACTAAAGAATGTGCCACGCTCCTGTTTCTCACGCTTATAGAGCTTTGCAGTTAGCTATTACGTTTACTGCTTTACATTATTGTGTTTATAATTGACATTAATTCGACATACTTAAGTTGACATTCCTTGTAAACAGACAAGAAGTCATCAAAACATGGACGCGAAAGCTCCACAAATTATACAATTTCAACATAATAAATTTTCAATATAAACGATAGCGTGAACATTTCCATTCATTTATATAAATGCGACAAAATTAAAACGCAAAATAATATTTTGACTTAATCAAAGTCAACAAAGCTTGAAATGAGCGGTTTAATCATCCAAAATATTTCGATTTGTATGTTTTTTCTTTGTACAAGTCGACATAATTTTGATGATACAGTACAGGCAACGCGGATCCCGTATTGGCCCGCGTTACCGTCACGGTATTTTTATCGTTCCCGCGATTCACCATCGCGGTTTTTGATCGCGGTATGGATTGCGACCGTGATGACACCGCGACGGTGTGATTTACCGTTATTCCTGCTGCTGCTTGTTGTTGCTACTTTACCTGTACTGTACATTACAGGCAATGCGGGTCGCGTAAATCCACGTCAAATATGCGACTTCAGATTCAAGCATAACAGCTGCATTGTAAATAAATTGTTGTCCATATTGTTATAAAATTAATAAATTATATTTATGAAATACAATTTCATAAAATCGGAAACTACATTCGAATTACAACATAACATGATTATTACGCTGTTAAGTTTTATGATGTGTAAATAAGAACACATATCTTTGTATTTGACGTGCTTATTTCGGTTATTATTTCTATTAGTTGATAATCCTGTTTTTATAACAATCTTAAAATTAAATATTTTCATTAGATGAACTCGTATCAATGCAGAGCAATTTTATCTTCTCATTTTATAAGTTGACACGCATAGCGCCGTAAACTGTCAATACATGTCTATGTTTTAAAATGAGAAATGAACAAATGTCGGGAATCAACTAACAAATCTATTTTTCCATTCAATAATGAAATTATCATTGATATAATTGAGTTGGTGCTGCGTTAAAGCACATGGAATCTAACGTGTTATCAGTATGCGTTTCCTGTGTATACATATAAAGTTTAAGTCACGATCATTTTCTGTGTATACATGTAGTGATTAACAAACTCAGGGTAGAAAACGACATGCCCTTGAGGGTTTTCACACCTATTCAAGACAAAAGAAAAATTTATATCGCGTACGGCTTCGTCTAATCGCACAACACCTTACAGGAGAGAGAGAGAGAGAGAGAGAGAGAGAGAGAGAGAGAGAGAGAGAGAGAGAGAGAGAGAGAGAGAGAGAGAGAGAGAGAGGGCGTTTAGGCGTAATTTAACGTACACTGATGTGAAATATACTAAATATATCCAATACTTAATATTCATAAAATTAGTATTCATAAAAGAATATGGTACACTGTGATTGAATCCATCATGCAATTTCAGATTTGAGTCCACGTGCTGCACCTGTCAATCAAATCAGCCCGCTAGCTTTACCACGTGTTTCCTCCATGATAAAGTTTCGTTCTATTAATTTTATTTTTAATCAAGAAAATAGGAAGTACGTTTAACAGTTAAGTTTATTTTACAATGTTCGTGGTGCATGATATGCTGTGTTTGGAAAGTTTAATTCGTTGTGTTTTTTCTCTATCTCTCGTTTAGTTTATAATGGAGGTTTTTTGCGGGAAGGAACATCTTCAACACGTTTATCGGTTAAATAAGGCAGTAAAATGAATAAATTATTTGATATAACTATTAGTAAACTTGTTTGATATGCATGTAGAATTCTTCTTGGTCAAAGGTTACACAGATTATCTACCTGCCTCATTCCTGTGTATTCTGTGCGTTCAAGCGTAGAGTGATTTCCTGTCAGTGCGACGGTTTCACACCTTTGTGTAAAACAATTGGGACTAAAGTCAAATGAAGTTAACTTCGACAGGCAAAAAGCGGTGGGGGGGGGGGGGGGGTAAGGTTACGATAACAGGAAACGGGTTTACATATTTGTAGTAGCTTTCAATAAAATTACATGTACATGTATCAATACATTTACTGAAATGTTTTTTATCGGCATGAAATATCAACAGCAAATCTTTCAAAACATGTTCTTAATTTCTTTGAAATGTGTAAGAACATAAGAACGGTTTAACAAATTTCCTTCTAAAAAAAAACAATATCTAGTTATTCTGTTAAGAGAGAGAGAGAGAGAGAGAGAGAGAGAGAGAGAGAGAGAGAGAGAGAGAGAGGGGGGGGGGGGGCTCGGTCGCGACCTCCGTCACGGCGGGTAACTGGTACACCATCACGACACCAAGACATGGGATACCCACAATATCTTTTGATTACATAATTTTATGCAACTCTGTGTATCTCTAAGGCTCCTTCCTCTCTACTTGTTATAATTCAGTTCAGAGAGATACACGTTAATTTGATTTTTCGCATTACAATGAGGCGTATTCGAAGGTGGCAAAAAAGTTGATGAGAAAGGAGAGGCTGGTAGACACTCGGTCATACATGTACCTAAAGTAACGTAACACAAATTCACTAAAACATGAATTCACAAAAAATGTTCTTTACACGTAGAAAACCTTGTAAGAAATGAACGGAACGTGCTAAAAATACCGGGTTGGTAATTTTATAGGAAGCCCTAATTTTTAATCACTTGCTCATCATTAGTTGACACGCATGGACTTCAAAACAAACAATACAAATGTAGGCGGACCAATTAATTGTTAAGAAAACACAATCACACTGCGTACGCATTTATAATTTTATTGGCAATTAAAATCATTTCATGATAATTTTTAATTTAACGACCTTTTTAAAATGTGATAATGGATTCGAAAATATTTTATTTGCAATTGCTCCACAAGAATTAAATTAAATACTTTTATAATTTATTTAATAGCTATGAAATAAAAAAAATAGTAAAAAAGACTCCAAGTATTTCGAATATGATCTCTGTCAAAATCTGGTTAAATATCGTCATTAAATATAAAGAATCATGCAATTTATTTGTCATTCGGGGAGATAACTCCCGCTTGTATACGATACTTTTCCATCGATAAATTTACCGTGGCGGGGACAGGTAGATGACGAGTTTACCGTGATGGGAACGCGGTATACCTGTCTCACCTGGCCGATCACCTCGATGTGTTAATACCGTGACGGGGCGCGGGAAACACGGGATCCGCGTTGCCTGTACTGTATATACATTTTATAGGAAAATGACATTAATCTAAATTTGCCATTTAGGGCTTAAACACAACATCAAGAGGCGGTTATACGTTTCCGTAGAATGCGTATCGTATTCTCATTTGGAAGAAAAACGCTGGGAATAATCGTTTAGTTTAAAACAGGAATGGGTAAGCTAAACCGCTAACATTCAACGTGTCACTCTTGCAAATATAATTAAAATTATTTGTCAAGACACAATGGATGCTTGATATAAACTGATTATAAAATGATGCAAAACTAACTCTACCAAACAAAGGATTGAATGAGCTATGGAAATACTAAATGTATTTAACGGCGAAAGAAAGAATGAATGTTTAATGATAACTAATAAACTGTCAATGTACTTCTATAAAAAGTATTTTAAATTCACATTGTTTTACAAAAACTACTTGTCGTTGTTCTAAGAATAAATCCTGGCATTCCGTAAAAAAAATTACAAAACGAAAAACCCGCACGATCACGCACGGTAAAAAACGCAAACAAATTTTCCTCATACACGCACGATCCCGCACGTTACACAAACGATCACCCACGTTTCATGAACTATTGAACACGATTGGCCTGTCAACAATAACGTTGTTACCACTGTATAGAAAACGTTGACATGAAAAAATATATACCTACCTTCTTTTGATTATCATTTATTTTAATAAAAATCCATAATTACTATTTAATACCTGATTTTAATATTATCTTATAATAAACTTACCTATTACAGTTTATTCCTTCATTTCTGCGAACAATCGACATCATAACGAAAAACAGGAGTAATATAAATGCAATTTTTGTTACGACCCTGAGCTTCATTTTAACTCCAAACGCGATGCAAGGTTCCATTTACTATAATACTGAGAAGTGAAACTGACATTTACGTACGGGATTTTATAATCACACACTACTATCAATCATTTCATCTCAGGATTACAGATGATCCAACACTTTTTTTCGATTATCACAAGTTTTGGAAATCTGATTCCCAGTAACAATCTATAAATTATCTATCTCTAAGTGTAATTATTTACATGTAAATTTCAAACTATAAATTACAAACAATATTGAATGCAATTATTTAATTAATGACAATTTTTAAATTTATCAATTTAATCAGTCAAATCGTTTGAAATTATTAAAATCCATTCAGATTTTTTAAAAACAAAATGAAAACTGATTTGAAATCTTTTAACATTCAAAAACTCCATTTCAAAGAAGAAGAAAAAAGAAATTCAGTACAAACATATAACTTTCAAACACACTTTCCTAAAAAAACTATACCCATAATTTTCTCTCAAATTCAGCTTTGATTATCCAAAAAGAAACCTAAAAATAAACTTTTAAGTCACCGTTTTGCAGCAATCGATCTTTTATAAACATAAAATTTAACAGTTAGCAATCGTTCCATAAAACACTAATTCATTTATCTTTTTTCATTAAGTCTAACTATTATTTAAGAATTTAAAAATAATGTTACCATTTTTTATGTTTTACCGTCAGTAAATAACGATAACGGAAATTCTTGGGGAGACGTCTGTGTTGAGAATTTGGAAACAGCAACACTCTCCCACGAGTAGAAAAAAAACTCGCTGTTGTTTGTATAACAGCTTCGAAAATTTCAAATTACGTATAACTAACGATACAAAAATAAGCAACATTCAACAATTGTAAAACTATAACAGTTATTTGTTTTGAACGAATCGGTGTGTTTAATAACCTAGTTTTGATGATTTAAAGGATTATTTATTTAAACAAAAATGAAAACTTAAGATTTAATATTATTTTTATGATAAAACCTCAAAAGATATCTTTTTAAACGGAACATCATAGAAATACTTTTTTGGTAGACATTTGAATCATACCTTCATCTACAGCTGTACACCCAATGGTCACATCACACATTGACTCGCTACAATTACATTGTGCCTCACACTCTTCTCCGTAATAAGGGTAAATACACCTTGCTCTACAGTATCTTCCAAAGTACCCGGATATGCATATTGTATGAGCTATTTAAATTGTATCAAATTTCAAGATAAGAGAAAAATAAAAAAAAATAGTTACAAATTAAAAAAAAAATCTGTTATTATATATAAACGTTTATGAATGTATTTTCATCAAGAAAGTAATGGTTCAAACATACTTTTATCGCAAAAAATTAGCACTATATATTAAATTCCATAAAGGATTTTATAGAAACCACAAGAAAATAATGTTGAAATTTAAATTAAGCATTTCATAGATATTAAGCAGTTGATATAGATATATGTTAATTACCTGTGGTAGTTTGTTGACATCCTGTCGATACATCACACAGTTCTTGGATACAGTTACAAATCTTTTGACAATTCACTCCGTATGATGGATAAGGACACTGAAGAGAGCAGTTCACTCCGCTGTAGCCAGGCATACATCCTAAGTAGGCAGATACATATTTTTAGTTCAAAGTTACACAATGAATAGGTGTATCTGTAATAATGAAACAAATCATGAATATCTGACATTATCATTCATTTTATTATTAATACAGGTTAAGTCATTATACATGGAATTTAAAAAAAAATAAATTAAATGTAATAATAATCAATATATTGATACATTTATTAGCAAAAAGAGTTTTAAGAAAGTATATATTATGTTCATACCTTTGTTGGAATTCATACATCCTTTTGAGACATCACACAAATCTTGGATACAGTTACAAATCTGTTGACAGTCTACTCCGTATGATGGATAAGGACACGGGAGGGAGCAGTTCACTCCACTGTAGCCTGGCATACATACTAAGTAGGAAAACTAGTATTCAAACTTCAGAGGAAAGCAATAAATGGTTATATTGATTTTTTTAAAAAGTATCTGATATATTTATTATACTTTTGCCATGACTAATACATCCTGTCGACACATTACACAAATCTTGGATACAGTTACAACTCTGTTGACATTCTACTCCGTAAAATGGATAAGGGCACGTAAGGGAGCAATTCATCCCACTGTAGCCTGGCAGACAAGCTAAAATAAACGCATATATGATTCAAAATAAAAGGAATCGATATCCTGATATACCAATACACTCCCCGATTTTCTCGATAAACTGTTATAAAAATACACCCCAATTATTTCCTATGAAATCAGCGTCGGTATAAAAAGATAGAGACATAAGGATATACATTTTACACCTCATTTCCTTTTTAAAAAAAATGGTTTCCATATTTTTTACGTAAGTCGATTTTTTAAATGTATGTTTTAACGATAAAAACAACATTAAACTTAAACTCTTAAGTTTTACAATTCCGTTTGAATTTGTCCAGACAACAGAGTCATCTAGTAAAACAATACGAAGTTTTTAACAGTTTTAACAGTCTCCTGAAGACCAGTGATGCATTCCAAATCGCTTGTAAGGATTAACCTGTTCAATATAATGAACACATGGAGAATCATGGCGACTTGTTTTTTTTTTCTATGATATAGTATATTAGCTCATCCGAGCTGAAAGCTCAAGTGAGCTATTCTGATCACATTTTGTCCGTCTGTCTGTATGTCTGTCTGTCTGTCTGTCCGTCTGTAAACTTTTTACATTTTGAACTTCTTCTCTAAAAGAGAATTGACCAATTTCAACCAAACTTGGCACAAAGTATCCTTATTGTAAAACAAATATAAATTGCAGAAGTAAAAGACCGATCTTTATTCAAAGCGGAGAAATCCTCGAAAATGTAGAAAAGGGGGTGCATTTTAAAAAGTCTTCTTCTTAAGAACTACTAAGTCAAATTCAACGTAATAACATGATTAGCATAAATATTCCTAATGGAAAGGAAAATATAAATTGCAAAAAATGTGGGCTAATTCCGCTTCAAATCTGAGTTATTATGAAAAAAATAATAACGGAAATGCGTGTTTCGATCAGATTATACCTTCGGGACGGTGTTAAAGCAGGTTCTTTGTTTTAAGCAGCCATGTTGAATGGAAAAAAAAAGGTCGATCTGACAAATGTTGTGCAACAGTTCGCGTGCAAAGGAAATCTTTAAAACATGCAAGATACATTGGTGCCGATTATGTGAAGTAAATTGAGGTTAAATGTTTCAGTGTGTTGACTGTTCACATTTGACGGTTGTGTTATGTTAGCTTGTTTGGATTTTTGCTCATTTTCATATTATTTATGCTTTGTAATCTGGGGAACTATTGCCTGTATTTTGTAATTTTTACGTATCGAATCAAACATAGACTTCGGTAAATCAGACATTTAACTGTTTACCTGTGCAAATAAGCAGAATCTGATGTATTTACAAAGTACTAAAATACAATCCATTCTATTGGTAATTCGGTATGATCTTTTGCGTAACGGTTGATTAATGCAAAGTGTTTTGTTGAGATGCTCAGCATTTTCTTGAGTTTATTCAGTTTAAACAGAGTTTAATATCGTTGACAATATGTACTAGGTATATATATATGATTCAATTTGAAAAATAAATTGTGCTCTTTGTTTTTGTGCATGTCTCTTCTGTTTACTTGTTTACGATTTCTATTTACTAACCAAATGAACAGTTTCAGTCAGTGTACACCCGAGAGGACCTCAGTGCATTGCCTGACCTAGGACCAAATCCATACCCTACTCATCAACATCACTATCCATGAAAGGGGAGTATTGAAGCTGCTAAAGAGACTGCGCCTATTCAAAGCAACATGACCAGATGATATTCAAGCATTCATCTTGAATCATAGTGCAGAGTCCTTAGCCCCATACCTTAAAAGGATGTACGCGCTCATTTTGAACCAATGACAGATACCTGATGATTGGCGCCGAGCAAACATCGTCCCTATTAACAAGAAAGGGGAGAAACACCAACCTTCAAACTACAGGCCAGTCTCTCTAACATCAATAGCATATTAGCTACTGGAACACGTGGTACATGGTACAGTCATGGGTTACTTCGATCGACATAAAATCCTGTGATGAGCAACATGGTATCCGAGCCCGCCGATCATCTGAGACCCAACTGGTAATTACGTTTGACCAGGGGCATCAAACAGACATAATTCTCTTGGAGTTCTTCAAGGCGTTTGATAAAGTGCCCCACCAACGACTGCTTCTGAAGCTGGAGCACTATGGAGTGTCTGGAACAACACTAGGATAAATTCAGGACTTCTTTCACACGCAGAGAACCCACGCAGTACTCCTGGATGGTCATACATCCTCAGTTCTTGACGTCCTCTCTAGAATGCAAAAAGGTACCGTCCTAGGACCACTTTTGTTTCTGACCTACATAAACGACCTTCCAGAGTGTACTAACTCAGATGCCAGACTGTTTGCTGATGATTGCCTGGTCTATCGACAGATCCGAAACCAAAGAGATGCAGCCAAACTACAAGAATATCTCACTGCTTTGGAAAAAAGGGAACACAGGTGGCAGATGAGTTTTCATCCGGAAAAGTGCACGGTTATCCGGATCTCGAACAAGAGACAGCAACTGCAAATGTGCTATACCCTGCACGGACACCAGATGGAAGTTGTAGAGAGTTGAAAGTATCTTGGTGTAACCATCTCCCATGATCTCCAGTGGACGAAACACATCCATACCACCACAAGGAAACTATTCCGAAACGTAACCTGGGTCAATGCACACAATCAGCAAAGGCAACAGCATACTGTACCCTGATCAGACCAACGATCAATGCCTCGTCTGAGTGGAACCCCTACCAAGCCACACTCACCCGAGAAGTTGAGCAGGTACAACGAAGAGCTGCCAGGTTCGTATTTAACAACTATCGTGATACCTCCACCGGATGTGTAACCAGACTCCTGCACCAACTCGAATGGGATTCCCTCCAGCATAGGAGAACCATTCAGAGACTAGTCTTATGCTACAAGATCAGAAACCAGCTTGTAGACATAGATCCTGAGAAATATTACACACCCGGTGACATACGGACTAGAGAGAGTCATATACTCTGACAGCAGCGGGCCAGTAAAGAAATTTACCGGTATTCCGTCTTCCCGCGATCGAGTTATGTCCAAAACACGATGTAGTATCGATATCGATGATATCGACAATATTGTATCGATATCGATTCACTGATTTCAATATAATATAACTTATGCATATGTATACAACTACAGCTGTCCAAAGAACAAGGGACGTTATTGGCCAAAAAATGCCGTGTTTGAAAATCTAATGATACCTACCATTTTCAAAAGCCAAGAATAAACAAAACTCAATGGTATATGATTTATTCATATAACTTTAGTGTAAGTATGATACATTTCACTTTAAACACGGCGCCTTTTTAAAACGAAAAGTCGACATTTTACGAAGCCTTTAACGCGGCGTCATAAACATGACGGACAGGCTTAACTGGATTTTATCACAAACAAACATTATAATTTTTTTGTTTTGGTATTAGTATTTATTTCCAAACTTTCCATTCCCTTTGTTTAGTTTAAGAATTTCGTATTAACTAACCCGACATAGTTAGGGAATCCGTACTGCAGAGAAATACTCGAAAGCCAGTAGAGGTAAATGAATATATCATTTACATCCACCAAGTATGATTCCCTCTTTTATTACGAAAATGGATTGTACATTCATAGCTCTGTTAAAATTGACAGAACTGAAATACATGTATAAACGATCCAGTACTTACTAGTTTATCGATCGGTAGAAACCTTCAGCAACCTAAGAAAAATCCCGGACAACACGAAATAATCATGGTGATGTCTGAATCAAATTCCAATAGGAGACGATTTGGCTGTTTCTTATACCTAACGTACTGATGTACGTAACAATAATTTTGTTAATTTTTCTGACTTTTTTCAACCAATTTATTAATTTGTTGATAGAAAAATGTAAATATAAACAATAAATTAGCGATCAATGCAGAGAAATGTAATTTTTGTCTGCAATGTCGCCACCTTCATTTACCGCATGAATCACCATAGAACGATTTTTATTGTTTGATATCTTTCTTATACTTTGTTTGTTTCTTAATTTTTTCTAATACACAAACAACTACATGTAATTTAAGACAATCGACGCGCGTGGATAGAACAATTTAGCAACTTCATAAATGCGGGAATTTCACAAAGAAAATAATTAACCAACCGGTACAACAATATACAAGAAAACTGATTAATTAAACAGATGAATAATATATTTTAACTTCTAGCAAGTATTAAGAACGAGCACAGGTCAATGCACTTTCTTTTCAATCTAATTACGTGTGCTTTGTATAGATAAAACATATAAACCTGGTCATAGGTCGTCTACAAACTTTTAGTCATTGTGTGGAGATCGTTGTTTAAACCGTGAGTCTAGAATAAAATAAAATTTATTCAAACTATTAAATTTGTTCAGTCACTGTTCGTATGCACAAACATACATTCAGAGAGAGAGAGAGAGAGAGAGAGAGAGAGAGAGAGAGAGAGAGAGAGAGAGAGAGAGAGAGAGAGTTAGTTCATTTATGTTCAACGTATAGAATATATACAAATTAAACTTCACACTCGCAGTGTAAGAATCATATCAAACATAACAAACAATGTAAGACTAAGTTATTGCTGATCATACTTCTATCATCTTCGGACTTGAAAAACAAAGGAACGACTAGTTTTTGTTGTCGACTCGTGGAAGGAGCATGTGATGCAGCTAACGAGCTGAGTATATATATAGCACGTGGAATCTGAAACTGCTTGGTTGAATTTCACCATAATATGCTATATATTGTGCATTATTTTATCGATTAAAGGATTTAATATATGACAACTTGATTAAATAAATAGCTTATATTAGTGATTTAAAATTAAATGTACGTAAAGTTTAGTCTATCAAACATTCTCTCTTTCTCTCTCTCTCTCTCTCTTTCTCTCTCTCTCTCTCTCTCTCTCTCTCTCTCTCTCTCTCTCTCTCTCTCTCTCTCTCTCTCTCTCTCTCTCTCTCTCTCGTTTCTTGGAACAAGTGATGTAGCCTATAAACAAAAGGTTTCTAAGTGGTTTGATAAAGATGAAGTCTAAAAATTTTAGACAATATGACGAAAGACACTTTGTCTACTGATTCACTAATTCTGCGCGCTAAAAAAATGAATATTTTCATTTTTCAGTGTCTTTGCCTGTGATAACACTACGTATCGATTTTGTACTGTACAGTCCAATAATTTCAAATGACGTATAATTGGGGCGCAAGTGGGGTTTGATTATTTATATTCAAATAATTAATCGTACAATTGCTGAAAATTATATGAATATAAGTATTAAGATATCATTCTTTGAATATTATGAGGTGATAATTTCGGTCGGTGCGTGATCAAATCTATCATTAAGCCCGTCGGGCTTCATGGATTTGATCACGCCCGACCTAAATTATCACCTCATAATACTCAAAGAATGATATCTTATTCCTTTAATATACCGGTGTATAAAACATGTGCAAAAAAATAGATACTAGTAAATATAAAAATGTTTTATAGAAAGAAAATATAAGTTGAAATTATTTGCATATATTGTTCTTATTGAGAAGGTATAATTTTTTTCATTCATATTTTTGATTTGATATCGCTGAATAAAGTAAAACCCGAGACATATTTCCAAAAAGCGAGCAATGGCGGACTGTTTCTTTTTTTTGGGGGGGGGTGTAAAAACGGGATTAATCGGGTGACAGTCGGCAGTTCATCAGCCGTTGTCGTATTCATTTTTTGTCGGCCGACCAATTTTGTGTCCATCGGGCCAAGTTACATTTTTTTTCTGCGACGGTGGCCGATTTCTTCAGTTAAACCAGTCGTTCAATACTAGTAGTCCATCGAGCAATTCTCGATCATCTTCCGACCTTCGGAAGACAGTTCTTTTATCTGTCGTCGCTCGGTCGATCGACATTTCGGCATTTGGATTTTCTTAAATGTCGGCCGACTGACGATCGAAGGTCAACTGGTCTTTGGGGGCGATTTTGACAAATCGGCTGATGCACTGACGATCAACCGTATCATGCGTATACGGATTAGGTTTAACATTTACCGGCAATAGGTTAATATAACATGTATAGGCGGCGGTCAGGCGCGGAACCCTTTTCCTCGATAAATTGAAGCAATGCCCACGAAGTTACAGGTGAATATTCAGCAATTGCGAACTTGTCTATTTAATCGGCCGACCATTGGTACTAGTCGAAAGTAAGAAAAGATCACGGAAGACGAAGACAATATGACAATATGTCTAACGTCTGTTCTGGTTTTACGATTGATTAAATTACTTCGATCATATATGACGGATACAAATGGACTTAAACATAAAATGTTTACTTAAAGAGGAAATTATTAGTGCTTTGATCAATCCTTTCAATTTGTCAGCGATTATTTTCTGTTATGATCTCAACAAAAATCCACTGTAAAAATTTAAAATAATCGTTTTCATCTAAATAGTGTGTGTGTTGTAATTTTCTATTTATTTATTTATCAATTTATTTATATTTCGGTTGCAATTTCTATTTCTTTTTTCCTTTTGGCTTCTCTTACGTATACACACAATTATTTTAGATTTTTATAAGATAAACCCTCTTTCACCGGTAAAAACCGCGTGTTACGCCGAGTTACTGTCCGTGTCGGATCCCGTTGTTTGAAATACGTTGTTAAAATGTGCAATTTTCTAATCCTTTTTGCTAAAATTCACATTGTTCACAGTTATTAACCGTCACTATTTTCAGTATATGAATTTGTTATGATACAGAAAATAGGTCTGTTAAATATAAAAGTGGTTAATTCATGTGAAAGGTTTTAATTTCAGCAAAGATTATTCATATTTCTATATATTATAACGATTTTTGGAGATCATTCCATGTTTTGCGTACACTAGTGACGTCATAATGAAAAATGACGTCATTTTGGTGCTTGTAGAATTTAGCCAGTATCGAACTTAGTACAATGCACCACATCAAAAAACAAAACTAAGACGTTGAAAATATGATAAATTTTGCGGCCAAATACGGCCAAGAACGTCCCTTGTTCTTTGACGTCCATATTTAGCGTCGATATCGTCAATATCGACGATATCGTGTCGATATCGATTTTCTTTGTCCTCAACTGAATTTGACCATATTCATGTCGATATCGACGATATCGTATCGATATCGAGTTGCATATGTACACAACTACCGCTGTCCGTATTTAACGTTGATATCGTCGATATCGACGATATCGTATCAATGCGATTTGCATATGTACAGAAGACAGTCTGTCCATATTTAACTTCGATATTGACGATATCGTGTCAAAATCTATTTTCCTTTGTTTACAACTTAAGTTGTCCATATTTTATGTCGATATCGTCGATATCGACGATATCGTATCGATATCGATTTGCATTTAAACACAACTGCAACTCACCATATTTTAACGTCGATGTCGTCGATATCGATGATATCGTAACGATATCGATTGACATATGTACACAACAAAAGCAATTTGCTTTTGTGCAGAATGTTAAAAGTACTTTGGAAAACTGTACTATGCTTATCTTTAGATTTGACTATGTAGACGATCACAATTACATCATTTTACAATCCTTAAAACCCATCATTTAGACGATTTAAACAATATTGTTTTAATTTGTTTAATTGCCATTATAAAGATCGCTATTGTTTAGGATATAGTCATTTTGTGTACGATATCGCCAATAAATAGTTAGCCTTAAAACTTATTAGTTATTATTAATACTTATTATCGATGTCGATATCGTCATTTTGTGAACGATATCGACGATATCGACACCATAATTGGTTTAGCATTTTTCGATATCGATGTCGATATCGGCATTTTGTTGTCGATATCGTCGATATGAACAACAAAGTTGGTCTTGGACATGTATGCCGCTATCGGTGAGAAATTGGAATCGTCTACCAGAGCCAGTTACAGCATCACCCACCATAGCGGAGTTCAGGACCAGACTAGTCATTGTCCCCTGGACTCAGCTGCAAGCTCAGTAGACGACTCAGCCATAGTGTAAATAGTTTTAACAGTTTTTAAAAGTGAAAGCCTCATGTTTTAAACCCACGCCGGGGTTATCATCACTAAGTTAATGAGGTCATCTCCTTACCGAAAAAGGGGGAAGAGGAAAAACCATATTTGAGTGTTAAGCTTCAAATTATAAGCAAGATACAGAGCCTTAAACACAGATAAAGAGGCCATTTTTGGTTTACATTTTTAAATTAGATGTTAAATAGGATATACCAAATTAAACAAATTAAAAGCTAGCAAAATTGTAAACTCTGTATTCTGCTTATAATTCTATGATTGACGCTGAAATTTTGGTTGATCATACATTAGAAATGTCTTGCAAAAACGTTAAATACTCATACAAAAAATGATATGCTGTAACTACTTTCTGGGGCCCCCTCTATATACAATGGTTCAGAATTATATGATTTTGATAGTTTTTCAGACACGAATAAATAAAGACGACACCGTTAAAACAGTTTCCATAGTTTCCATAGTTCTGACACATGTTGTTACGGGGATAGAGACATTATCGCTATTCCTAAGAAAGTATTACAGCGTAAAACCATCCTGGTTTAAAAAAAATAACTAGTAAGTATTTAAGGAAGAAAATGTACCTAAATACTATCAAATATTTTGTGAGCGATGTGGCCTCAAGGGCCTCTTGTTTAAATATATTACATCCTCCATAGGTTACAAAAAACCAGACATTTTTTGTTCATTATTTTATTAGTTTTTCACTGTATATGGAATGATATAGTGCTTATCAATTCTTATATATTTGATGAACACCGCTTTTTATGCTTTTTTTTTATTTTTAGCCAAACATATTACAGGAACATTCCTCTCTATTTCAGAGAATATTCGACAATACAAATGTAACAACAGCAGTATTAGTATTGAATTAATATTGAATTATTTACAATTATGTGTCACCACTACAAGCATTTCTGAAATTTAATGTATCTTTCCTTTCATCACATTCTACATTTTTTCTCATATAAACTGTTCACCAATCTTACGTATACGCATTGTTAAAACGTCTTCCCAGAAAAATTTTACAGCGTCTTTTTTTATGAGTTTTTGTTGTTGTAAAATCAGAGGAAGATAAAAGGCAGTCCGTCATATTAAAACTTCCTGGACATAAAATATCGGAAATTATTTATCGATATCATGTAATTGTTTTTCATGGTTCATGTTTTAGACTATGTGGCTTTGACAACAGTTTTTTTTTGTTTAAATAACCTGACATGCAAAAAGATTTTTTTAACCCGGTTTATGTACCGGTGGTGAAACGTTCATTTTGACATCCTATATATACATAGCACAAGTCATTTGAATTACTATGTCGTTTGTACTCCATAATACGAATAGGGAAAAACGGAGCATTTCATACCAATAAACCCTGGCATGCAAACTACGAAAAGTTACAAATTTAAGTACTAATACCGCGATCCTGATGAAGTATTTTATAAGATGATATAATTTAATAATTGAATATAAAACACGATACCTGATATCATTTTTTGCTATAATATGTTTTCGATGGGTGTCAAATCGTTATTTTTACAAACTACAATTTATAGTTCCTATTACTAACAAAGAATTATTGTCCTTACATTGGGTAACTGAGTATATGTGGACACCTCTGTGCAGCATATGTTTTAGGACATCAAACTGAATTGCATCTTAACTTCACTTGCGGTTTTTTTTCAACCTTTTATTATAAATTGAAATGAGTCATTTGTTATATAGCCAAGACCATATAAAAAAATAGAAGGAGATCCAAAAAGAATTAATGGAACCATTAGTCTAAAATTAATATTGTAAGAACTACAATCTATTTTGATGTCTTGGATGTCTCAAATTCCATGCTTATATTGACCTCCAATGAAAACATTTTCGGGTTTTCTGAAGTAAAGCGTAACTTAGGAGTAATTAAAGTGGTATAATTATTGGTAAAAAAAACCAAAGTCTTTCATTAAAAAAATCACAGACTACAAATTTAATTAAAACAGATTTTGCCTAATTTTCGATCGAATAATCTTGCACTCTTAAATGTTGACCATGCAAATTTTGGTGTTGAATTCTAATTTTGATATCGCAAACAATATAAAAGAAATATGATTTATTTTACACATACTTACGCTCACAATGTTGAGACTCCGAGTTCCATAATGAACCTGGACAACAACCTTTGTACAACCTGAAACGTTTTGAAATTCATATTTGGAAATATTATGATAGTATTAACGGTAATCAAAATTTGATAATGGCTCGCATTTAAATGCATGCACCATCTTAAAGAAGAATAACAAAATGAATAAGAAGGAAAGTTATACAAAAAAATTAAAACGGTATTCATTTCAACACAGCAATGACGAAAACAAGCAAAACTTGTTTTTCTGTCTCTAAAATGCTGATATTCCGTTGAATGAAAATTGAAAAATTGCCTTGCCATTTTGTAATATCATTCTTAAAAGAAAAGCTATTTCTTATTTTGTAATAAAACAACTGGATCTTACCCTTCACACCGCGATGCAGAAGTGTAACTAGTCATTAATATACAAATCAGTGCCTGCAGCTCAGTGTTCGCCATTTGGATCAAAACAACATTTGCTGACATTGAAAATGCTTCGTCTACTTCCTCCTTTGAACTTGTTTACATTGGGTACTAGTGAATAAAAGAGAAAATGCGAGATGATGACATCAATTATGGGACTTTCTATCAATGCTCTTAATATTTCTAAAAAAAAATAATATGAATATGATAATGTAATTATGATCCTACACGATGAAAACAATAGCATACTCTTTCTGTGGAATGGTGAACAGACTTCATAAAATATGAATTACTTATGTTGTTGCTTTAAAACTATGAAATTATTTCCGCGTAACAACATGAACTTGATGATACGATGTTTTGATAATTTTTCGACGCCAGATATCCGCTTTAGTTTAAGAACAACTTATTTGGGAACAACTTTTTTATTCGTTGTTATGTCTCATTCATCCAGAATTCTGCGTTTCTGTCGGTTTCTAAAATCAAATCATGTTTAACTACAAATTTTGCTTTTTTAAACTTTTTTTTTAATTTGATTATACCCCACTTAATACAATAGAAAGATAATGTTTATCAATTAAGTTTCAAATCTTTTTTAAGTGTTAGCCCAACAATGCTATCCCGAGAAGATTAGTCACGTTGCATGTGGCTTTGGTATTCTATCCTGCACACCTGTCAATGCCGTCGATTTCTTAAGCATCCCTTTATTTAAAAAAAAAGAATAATGTGCTTATGTAATCAAGATAACTGTAAAGTTTTACATATCTTAATTGTGATTCATCTATCGCATTCATTTTAAAACGAATTGCCCCATAAATGCTTAGTATATTAAGTCAAAACCGGAAATACAGAAAGAATACAAATTAAAAGCATGTAAACTGATTATAGTGGATCAGCTAGTTAATGTTACTTTTTTTCAATGGAATTGACGTTTTTAAACAAAGAAATAAATTTTAAAATAAAATCGTCTGAAACTGAAAATTAATTTATTTTTTTTACAACGATTGATAAACAAATTACAACTTATATTGATATCCCTCGTTGGTACGGATACTAGCGCAGTGGGATCATTAATTAGGGAGGAAGCCAGAGAACTCAAAGAGAACCCACCTGATTAAGCGGGCGACCGCCATACCCCATCATGTACAACCACTGTCGATCATGGTGATTGAACTTGGGTTGTAGCGGTAAGAGCGAGTGAATTTTGCCTTGTTCACTACACTACTTAGACACCTTATTATTTTTTTCAGTTATCAATTATTTTAGGAAATGGCGTGTTAGGAAATCATAGTTTTAAAACATTACCTAAAGCACATACATATCACAATTGGGCACAATGACTTAAATTTCGATTATTAAAGTATGGTTAATATTTCCTGACTTACGAACAAAGTCAAGCCGGGATTTGTCAAATGTCAACTGATATTCTATCTAATTTAGCTTAGTTTCGTATGAAAGGCAAAGAAAACCTCAACAGTATTAACATTGGGCGCGTATTTATCAAGTACATTATAATTAAGGACAACAATAGACACATTTCAGGTATCCGGACGCTTTACTTATCCGGACGATTGGACTTGTGAACAAAAGCGTCCGAATAACCGACGTTTCACTTTATTCTAAGTGGATTGTTAACACGAACCGGATATTTCTTATAATGTAGGAATGACATGTAAATTAAATATTCCATCAGTATGCTTTTACAGTGTTACACTACAACAAAATCTGATATTATAGTGGACTTTTATATTTATTTTACCCGTCAGAATGTAAATAAATAATAAGGAAATATTATTTACGTACCTTACACGTTTTTGTGCTTTTAGTCTCAGTATGATAATATTTACGTAGTATACCATGTAGTTAAATATAAACACTGTAAAGTGTGACAAACGTATCTGCTCCTAACGTTGCATTTCTTTTTTCCTCTCACTTTTTAAAATTAAAACTTTGTGTAAAAATTGAAATGGCTAAGGTGAATTTGGTTACAGCTTCGACATCAACAATGTTTTTATTTTTTTTATTTTTTATCTTATATATGTATATAAAAAATACAGTTAACTCCCTTCAATATACAAAGGAGATTCTTATAATGTAGGAATGCCATGTAAAATAATATGATTCTTATATAATTGCGCTGATAAGTGGTGATAAAAAGGGGCATCTCATCATAATAATATCATAGGTATCATATGAAAATCATATAATTCGGATATGAGAATTATATGATAATGGCATCATATCAAAATTATATGATCATTTATATAATATTATATAATTTTAATATGACCATAATGTAATATTGATGTCATATGAGAATCATATGAATAGAATATGTGTGCATAGGTGTACTATAGCTTTGCAGCGCAAAATACGCCTTATATTTTACACAATGTTAAACTTAAGTAGTAGAAAAAATACATTGAATGTATGCTTTCCACATGCTTCACATGCTAATACACGCAAAAAATAAGTAGGAAGAAAAGATACATTAAATGTTCGCTATCCACATGTTTCAATGGCTAATACACGCAAAAATGCCTCTAAATGTTTTCAGTTTTTAAAATGTCGATACTCCTCAACATGCTGCTCTAACCTCCCTTTACTTGTTATCCAATTTTTACATCAAATGATGTTGAGAAATTTCATTCGTTTTGTATCCAAGCCAATTATGTTTATCTTAAATTATAGCCAGAGAAAAAACAAGACGATTCTCAGAATTAAAATAAATGTAATTTCTGCAAATGATAACGTATAGATGTTTTTTTCTTCTTGTTCTCTCTAGCTGCATTAGCTTTCTGAAAAAGAAACTTTTTTTGACACTTAGAAATATAGATATCAGTTTTCATGATTTGTAAATTAGCCCAATGCTATAGTAGCTCCCATATGCGACATCATGGAAATGTTATTTACCAGATTCAGTGACAATTTGTCGCAAATAAAAGATGAACTTCCAGCCCTTGTATACATTTATCTCCTATATCATAATGTTTGCCAAATTATTACATGTGTAAGCTTGGTGAGAGAGAGAGAGAGAGAGAGAGAGAGAGAGAGAGAGAGAGACAGACAGACAGACAGACACAGAGGAGAGAGATATAAAATATCCAACATCTACTTTCAAGTTGATGAAAGCACTCCATATCAGAGTCATATGTGGTGAAATTGTCTATGAATTATTTTAATTGTCGCTACGTTGAGCACTTTTAAATAAGTTTTAAAATAATGAAAATTGCAGACCCTAGAGATTGCTGTTCAATATTTTGTATTAATTATTTCACCAAAAAATATATTAACACACTTAACATGCTGTGAAACCACAAAACTGATATTCATGTGGGTATTTTTAACCAAATGAAAATTATTCAAAATCTGCTGGCATAAATGAAATTCGTCATTTCAAAAAAAAAAAATACATTCAGAATTAAAAAAAAAATAACAAAACAAACCCCGCCCATTCTAAAAATTTAAAGTCATATTTCTCTTTTTTTTTCTTCTTTTCTTTTTTATGAAACAAAAATTGGTAAACGGAGACAGATATATCTTTTGAAACGGAAATTCATAGAAATACTTTAAAATAGCAATGATTTAATCGTTCGATAAACTTTTGCAACATACCTTTATCTGTAGCTTTACATCCAGTAGCCACATCACACATCCACTCGCTACAATTACATTGTGACAAACATTATTATCTGTAATAAGGATTAAAACATCTTGCTCTAAAATATCTTTAAAATTAACCAGTTGGGCATCTTTCTGAGCTACCAATCATCATAGATAAGAGAAAAATTCAAAAACGTTAGCAGTTGTTATATTTTATCTTATCTAAACATTTATTAATGTATTTTTATCACCAAATAAACAGTTAAAACGCACATATCTATCAAAGCATAGGAACACAATGTTTTTCCGTTACAACATCATGTCAAACATATAAAGCAGCAGTTGATAAAAAATATGCATATTACCTGTGGTAATTTGTTGACATCCTGTCGATTTTTCACATATATCTTTGCTACAATTATATATTCTTTAACAGTGTACTCCGAATAAAAGATGAGAATACAGTCTTGTATCATCCATTCCAAAGTACATGTAGTCTTGCATAATATACTTGTGTAGAATTTTTAAAAAATAGTATACATGCGATTTGTCTACTTCTGCAGTTGCGATGAAACCTACTTTGATTAAGAAGGTATAAGCACGAGAATACACAGTCAATCTTTTTTTTTTTTCATTTCTCTAAATGCATTACCAATTAGAAGCAACTTGGCAGACAAAAAAATCTAATTAATAAATATCTTAAGGGTGTTGTTTACTCAGGGTTTGAGTTCTCAAATTCCGATTGCTATAAAGTTCAATCTAATGAGTAAAATTTGTTCTAAACACAAAAAGTATTTATGAAATGAATCATTGTTCACAAAACATTCAAAATTTTTACTTTATTATGGAATTAGGCTCAAACAAAAATTGATTTTTAGCCAAACAGAGGAAATTCGGACTAAATTTTGCAAATTTTGTTTTCTGCTCAAAGATTTTTGGCAGTAGTCTAATATTAAAAGTTAAGATTTTATATTTAAGTCTATGTAATTTTGCATATTTTCCGTTGGTTTTACCTCACTTATTCATTAAGATAAACTTATGGCACGAATTATAAAATTACTGAAAAATGCTTAAAAACGATAAAAGACACAATACCTCAAAATTTTGATCATTGACCTCATATAAATTTTATGCCAACAGAATAAGGTCAATATAAGTAGTTCAATACCATACATGTTTTTGTATTATCATCATTCAATTTGTTGTTAAATTGGAACAAAAATGGGTAGGGATTTGAAAACTGATAGAGGAATTTGGACTGGATTATTTTTTGTAATTGTTGCTGAAATCTTAATGCTGTGTACTTATTTAGTACCACTACCATTCAAAAACTGTATCTTATTTTTTAAAGTGTTTTATTATTTGTAATATTTTTATAATTAAGAAAATCTAAATCGTAGTGTAAAATGTTTTTTCTTGATTTTTCAATAAATATTCAATGGCCATTAACTCAAAAAGTAGGTCATTGACCTACTTTTCTGAAAGTGACAAATAACAATACAAGCAAAGGTCTATAACACGCAATAGATGATTTTTCATTATCATCAGTGGATTTTTTTTTTCTCTGAGTAAACGTCATCCTTAAGGTGTTTTTTTTAAATTATCAATCCTCGACCTTACTTGCTGATGAGATACCGGAGAATTACTTAGCATGGAACAACACATGTATGATTAGCCATCTATGATCTGTAGCTTAACCACGTGTAAGCGTCCAACAAAAAAAGAAAAAAAATGTTAACCGATGTTCAGATAAAGGATACTTTCAGAATCCTAAATACAATATAATACAATGTGTAATGGGTTTTTAAAAGTTTTTGAGTTAAAGGCATAACATATGTAACAGTAGCATCATCGTATTTAAAAAGAACACACAGTTTCAAATAAATCAATAAGTACTCGACTATCGCGCTTTTTAACCCCAAATTAATCGACTATTGTTTTTGGGTTCCTTTTGACATCCCTTTTAAAAACCGTACAGTAATTAATAGCAAGGGATTGCGATTTTTAATCCTGTATAAATTCAAATCTTTTAGACTCTAAGGTTCGTCCACATAAAAAAGCCTTAAAATATACGAGAACGTGAATTCTAACCAAATGGTGAATGTAGATATTGTGTTGCCATTATTTATCTTTTGTTGCTTTTGGTAAATGATGTGACGATTGCTTGAAGAGATGTCTATTTCGAGTATGTTGAAACAGAAGCTTTTTCGCGCGCATAAAAACACGTTGTTGTTTGTTTATGCGCTACAAAATTCGCAAATTATTTATAATTAAGCATACAAAATTAAACAATATTAAACATTTAAACTACAACTCTCATTTTTAAAAATATGTGTGTATTTTACAATCTTTTTTGATGATTTAGAAGAACATTCATATTAACGATATTTAAAACTATCTGATATTTGCGATTAAATATTTATTTACTTTTTGTTTTTAATCCTTAAATTGACGCATTACAGTAACGAAACAAAATTACAAACAAAAAATTTCAAGAGATATACAGTCATAGTCATAAAATCATAGTGATACCAATGGACACTTTTTATCTATGTGTAGAGATTTAAATCATACCTTCATCCACAGCTTTACATCCAGTGGCCACATCACACAATGGCTTGCTACAATTACATTGTGCCTCACATTCCTCTCCGTAATAAGGATAAATACATCTTGCTCTACAGTATCTTCCAAAATACCCGGTTAAACATAATGTCTGAGCCACTAATGAACCTTTAAAGTTTATACATGCAAATTTGTTGTCATCAACAAACAAATGTTAACATATACAATTTTCTCACAACGGTTGCAATATGAATATTGATGTTCTCATAGGAACCATAAAACACATTGTCAAACATATTAAGCAGTTGATTTGAATATGCATGCTACCTGTGGTAATTTGTTGACATCCTGTTGATACATCACACATATCTTTGCTACAGATGCATATTCCTTGACAGTCTACTCCATACAGGGGATAAGGGCACAGCGAAGTACAGTTTACACCACTGTAGCCTGGCATACAACCTAAAATAAGGGAATATAAGATTTAAAAGATAAAATAGAATAAAAACTCGATAACCGTACACACCTCATTTATTATAGAGACACGACACGAGGATACAATGTCTACCTTTCTAATGCTTTACTTTCTTTTTCCAAACAAAAATGTTTTAAAATTATCAACTTTATTCATGTATTGACTTTTTGTATACATAAATTTCTCTAAATATTTATTTGCTAAAGAGCCAAGGTGGCGATAAGTTAAAATATTTACAATTTTCAGCTGTCATTGCCTGTGATAACTTTACAAATCAATTTTGAACCCTAAAACCCGATAACTTCATAAAATATGACACAAAATGGGCGTGTCTTACAGCATAACCGAGACACGGTATTGGCTGCGCCGAGTAGTAATACATATAATGCGCTTAATGAAAAAATAGTGGTTTTAAAAATGTTGTTTTAAAGTATAGAAATTGGCAATGATATAAATATAAATTATAATGAATCAGTTTTCGAATATTTTTAGGTGATAGTTTCGGTCGCAGCGTGGTTAAATCTATTATAAAGCCCTTTGAGCTTTGTTGGATTTGACCACGCCCCGACAGAAGATATCACCTCTTAATACTCAGAGAATGATTCCTTATTCCTTAAAGTTTTACAATTGGCTTTAAATTATTTTAGTAAACACCATGTAGTAGTAAGAAATGTGCTAGTTTAATGAACCTTAAAAACCAAGTAATACAATCGATTACGCAAAAATCTATTTTATCAATTGGACGTCACAGCATAAATCATGGATATATGCTTTTTGAATAGTATATAAACTTATAACATCGTTTGTAAAGTTAAAAACGAACGTACCTTCTTTTTTTATTAAAATTTCAGTCATATGAATGTTAAATAACTTCAATTTTACTTTGACGATGACCTACAAAAACAATTATGTTATAGACTAAAGCATTAATACTAAACACATTTAGTAGATGGAAACATTTAAAATGTTCTTTTAAACCATATATCTGACATTATGACCTTTTAATGTTTTGTTTACATGTGTACATTCAATGATTTATCCCCTTGTAATTGAACTAAATTACGAGCAGCTTTTAATCTTGTTTACTGTTATCTTAGAGAAACCTGGAATGGTGGTGACATTTATAGTAAATAATCTAACAAAACTAGTACTGGTAAAGCCATTTCAGGAGGAAAAAAGAGACTTATTTTCCTGATATTTTTCTCCTAAATTAAATATATTTTTTATCATGTACTTTTTTAAACGTAAAACAATCATTTAAATTAAATATATAAGACACTGCATAGCTGACGAACATTTTAATGTACATTGACTTTGACATTCTACTCCATAAATCTGATAGGGACAAGAAACGGAGCACTTCCGTCCAGTGTACTCTGCTATGCATGCTTCAAATACACGAAAACATAACTTTGTATACTTGATATATCAATTATATCTAGAGAATGATAATAATTATATCGGACTCAATTCTATCTGCAATGACGTGGTATAGCGCTTTTTCCTATCATTTCGCCTACACCTATCTCTTAACAGAAAGTACCTGTTCAAAATATAGAGTTAGGTACTTGTCGCAATATGATTTTCGAAACATAGATACTGCCTTTGTAATGTTGTGTGTAACAACTGATCCGCATAAACTCGGGAAACCTGCACCGAAAAATGAATATGTAGAACTGGTTTTCTAAACCGTGTGATAATTTCAGCAAAATACAATGAATCATCTAGGGGTATAATTGTATATATAGAATACGCATACATGTATAATATTATTGAAGAGATCGTTTTTATTGTCTGTGCTTATACTCAGGCTAAAAAAAAACAAGATATTTTTTTTTAAATCCAGATGATTAGATACATATTATTTAAACTATTCTTATCAGGTTTCAATTGATTGAAAAAATACCCTATATCCGGGTTTTTCTGCGTCTCACAAAATTTGCGAAAATTGGAAACATCTGTTACATTTTTAATTTGCGTAAATTTTTGAGATTTAAAAAGTTTCTTATACAAAATGATAAAGGATATAATTTCTGCGTATCCAATTATTTGCAATTTTAGAGATTGCAAAAAAGAGGTAATTAGATCATCGCGAAAATTAGCGGAAATACGGTAGTTACAACCTGGTGAAATCGAACCGGCGATCACAAAATCAAACAGACCTACGCGTTACCACTACGCCACGCATCTAACCCATTCCAATCGATGTTTTTTTCATAAATTTTTATTGCTATATACATGATTATTTCATAACCTTTGCCCAAATAAATATGCTTTTCATGTTTCTAGCTAATACCAATATCAAAACAACAGACAATTATGATTCAGATATTTACCCTGATGTATATACAAAACTAAATAGACTTTGTTTGTTTGGCGTAGTTGTCATGGCCGTTTAATCAAATGTGCAAAATTAGATAAGTACATGAATATCAGATAGATATCAGTCATATATATAGTACATGTACATCAGATAGATTTCATACATGTACATTGAACTCGACATGCGCTGTTCAAACAATATGGCAGCATATATCAAATAAATACAATATTAGAAATTCTCTCTTGACCCGAGGAGCCTGGAAAAAACAGTGCCCCACGGAGACAGTATTCTAATCAAAATTATGCCAAATGGATCACGGGCACTGTCACGTGAACCATCCGCCAATACCAGGCGGCAATTTTGACAACAATGACACCTGTAGGTACGATACATATGAATGTCTATACTTGGACATTCTAGATTCAGATATATGATATATAATAAGATAGATAAGTAAAACGGACCATGACTTGCCAGAGATATATCAGCTTGTATATTTTAAGGATAGGTGCGAGAGGAAGATGTCACAAACTGCACAATAGCATTTTTCAGGGAATTTATGTATATATTGTTACCCAGATCACCCACACCATCTAATCTAAATAATCTCTTTTGAGTTATCTGGATATCTGGATATTTGATAGATGCACCATTAAGCGTTTTCAAAACAAATGTTGCAATTGCACTATTTATTCTACGCCTAGAGTTTTCACCTTCAATGGTTGATAAAGACTGCCTCCAATTACTTCTAGGTAATATATGTGACCATACAACGAGAGTGTTTGGCAAGAGGTCTGCTATTTGAGATAAAGTTAGTTTCATTAATTTTTGAATACCTTTTAGGGTAATTTGTGGGTACTTCTAGGAATTTTAAGGATTTATACAGCATGGATGAAAATTGATATTGAGTCAATGGTTTAGTATTGCAGTGGGCAAATAGATGTGTTGCTTGAATGCATTGCCTATGACTTTGAAATTTTTTGAAAAAATTAAAACATCAAAAAAGAATCTGGTTTTTTGGGTATTCTAATGGATGAACCTTTACCACTTGATCTGTTTTTGAGAACAGTTTTTCTGCCACAAAAACTATAAACTCATCCTCCAACATTTGAACATGATTTCTTTCCAATGCCACTAGCTCACTAACTCACAATAAAGCAAAAAATGCAATGAGAAATGCTGACT
Source organism: Magallana gigas (assembly GCF_902806645.1). Taxonomy (NCBI): domain Eukaryota; kingdom Metazoa; phylum Mollusca; class Bivalvia; order Ostreida; family Ostreidae; genus Magallana; species Magallana gigas. The sequence goes on from NW_022994865.1 coordinate 3,704,495, forward strand.
GAAATAAATGTGCTTCATACGAAGAAATAGTTAAATGTGGAATGATACTGGTAATTTGTGTTAATTAAGACAATGTAATTGGTTGTCTAATATCCTGAGTTCTGCATGACCTTTTAAATCCTGCTAACAACTTTTTGACCAAAAATGATTCTGTAGCATTCTGCCAACCATGTTAATTTACAACAAAACCAACAAACCAGCCATATAGGATTTTGCTGTTGAAAATGCAAATCCAGATTCCTTCATATAAGCTATAAACATTACTATATGATCTATAGGTGGTGGCCACAAGTGCTCCAAGGAAGCTTGAACTCTGGAGTTAAAAAATGCTTGTATGCCTTGTTTATAAACTTTACTTGAGTTTTCAGATATACAGGCTTCTAACAGTTGATCTATAGTTGTTGAATAATCTACCAAAATGGAGTAGGAATTGACATGATAAATTGTCTGCTGTTGGAGCCAACTGTCGGAATCTTGACCACCGAAAGCGAAAATAGCATCTGCTATATTGTTATTTTTTTCCCGAAACATGTATAGCTCTAACCCGGATATTATAACTAAGGGTATACAATAGCAACGCTCGAATCAAAACCATGACCCTGTTATTTTTGAAGACTTATGATTAATAATATGAACTAATGAGAGATTGTCAATATGTAACAATCCCTTTTTTCCATAGAGTTGTTCTGCCCAAATAAAAACTCCCAAAACAATAGGCACAAGTTCAAGGAAAGTAATATCTTTTGTTGTCTCATAAAACCAATGCGAAGGCCAAGCAAAATAACACCATTGACTGCCAAATATAACCCCACACCCTTTTGGACCTGAGCTATCTGTATAAAATTTGAATGTCTCATCATCTTGCCTATCAAAGATAGAAAAGGGGTTAATCCATTAAACTTTGTAAGAAATTCTACCCACATTTTTAAATCTAATCTGATTTCTTTTGAAATTCTTATGAAATGGAAAGATTTTTTACCTCCTGCTAAAGCCGCATATACACGACGACAAAATGCTCTTCCTGAGGGCAAAGCTTTAACCACAAATGCTAGTGACCCTGCTAATGACTGTAACTTTTTAACGGTGACCTTTTTACAACTTAAAACATCATTATTTTTTTCCAAAAGTTCAGTAACTTTATTTGTTGGAATGAAAATAGTTCTTGAAACTGTGTCAATGCCTAATCCTAAGAAACAAATAGATGTACATGGGACTTCTGTTTTTTTCTGGAGCTAATGGGATCCCTAAAATTTCAGATAACTTTATCATATGTGCCATTAACGTCTCACAATCAGCTGTGTTTGCTCTACCTATAAATATATAAATAAAAAATCATCTAAATAATGAATGATTCCCCTTGAATTTGACCTTTGCTGCAGCTCCCAGTGAAGGAAGGAAGAGAACATCTCAAATAATGAACATGAAATTGAGCAACCAATTGGCAAGCATTTTTCCACATCATATGAATTTAAAAACTTGAAACCTAGCAAGCAGAAATCTTCAGGACAGACTGGCAACAATCTAAAAGCACTTGAAATGTCCATTTTGGCCATTAATGCACCCCCCCCCCCCATCTCCTGAATCAGTGACAAGGCTTGATCAAATGTAAAGTATGACAATAAACAATATTGCTGATCAATTTGATCATTGATACTATTACCCACTGGGTGTGATATATGAGAAATCATACGCCACCCCCTTGCTTTTTGGGGAGGATACCAATAGGATTACACCGCAAATTTGAAATAGGTGGACATGGAAAGGGGCCTAAAATTCTATCCAATTTTATTTCTTTATTTATTTTTTCATGTAACTTAACAGCATGTTCCTCTGCAGATTTCATGTTTTTAAATTCAACCTTTTTTCTAATGCCTGTATAATGAAGCGAAAACCCATTTGATAGAACTGTTGCTTTTTATTTGTTTGGGTAATTAAGCAGTAAAGAATCGAAGTAAGATGTATTGATTGGAGCACAGGGGCCAAGCCCGTTTTAACATTAATTTCAATGTTACCGTAACTAAAGAAAGGGGTCGAACTCTGACCCAAATAAAAATCTACCAGCTTGCTTCAAAAGCCTAATAAATCAATTAATTTTTAAAACACTCGCAATATGCATGTATTTTTCGGAAAAGAAATGTCTGAGATACATTCATGCCGAATTTCAAGTTGATGGGACTTAAAATAGCGGAGATATACGTCATTATTCTCTCGAATTCGCCAGTTTATATTTACTCAGACATTTACCGGTCCAGGGCTCACACTGGGACTTGCCTCTGACAACAGCAGTATTGCAACAATCGAAACACATTCGCACTAATCTTTTAAAATCTTACATCAAATGCACGCTACTTACATACAAAGACTCCGATAAAATTCCTTAAATACTCTCCAAACTAAACTTTTATTCTGCTACCACATTGACTTCTGACAGGGCCAGCCATTTTGACGTCTTCGAGAAAGACTGATTCTGATTGGAACATCAGGAATATTAACCAATGAAAATGAGTTTAACATTAGCTATCACAATGCTGGTAGTTTTTTATTTGGGTAAGAGATCGACCCCTTTCTTTATTTATGGTTACATTGAAATTAATGTTAAAACGGGCTTGGCCCCTGTGGATTGGAGTGCTGCCAATATCCCATAATTTATGTAACAAGTTACGTGTAGGTTTGCCGTCCTGTGGTTTGTTGCGATTCCTGAAAAATTTGTTGTTGGAATTAAAATTTTTCTGAACGTGCAGGTGCATTTTGGGGAATTTGATTAGATTGATTATTCTTGAAGCAGTTAATGGAGGGATGATATGCATTACACGTGATGCACTGATGCAAATACTTGCAATATTGTTTCTGACAAACACCTTCATAATTGTAGGAATAACATTTCAAATACATGTACCTACGAGTTGACTGATTTGACAATTGGGTTTTATTAACTGTTTGCATGTGAAACAACCATAGTTCAGCATCAATAGATCCCCATTTTAAAGAGAAGTCTAAAGACTTCTTTAAGCGAAATTGCCCATCATAATCCAACCAACCTGAATTGTTACTAGCAGCCCCCCTTTTAATTGTTGACATATACCTCAAGAGTGAAATGGCTTGTAGTGGATGTTTTTCTAAGTATAAAGAAGCATATATGAAAAAAGCGTCCATCGATCCATTGCGAGAAGTTTGTAATTTTTGTTTCTTTATTATTTGGTTTGACCTGAAAAACACCCCCTCGAAAACAATTTGATTTTGCATTTCTGTGCAAGGCTCTTGAAGCAACAATTTCTTTAAATGAACAAATTCGGCATTCCAAATTTTATCTTTGTGAGCTTGGGATGCATGGGATCCCAGTATAGAAGTAACACTGTTAAATGGGTTTGGCGTGTCAATATTATTTTCCAAATAATTTTGTGTACCTTGATTCATGTTGGTGGGAACATTTGACGACAACACACTTGGTGCATCAGGGGTGGGGTTATCTATGGGCGGCATGTTGTGAGAAATCATCCCAATCATCCCGCTCCGTGACATTCCCTGACCTGCTTCAGTTGACGCCTGTGTCACTGGTGTCGGAGGAGCCGCTGGTGTCGGAGGAGCATTAATATTGGAGCTGTTTGCAACGGGCGGTCTCACTTGACCTCCTCGACGATTTCAGCGACGACCTCGTGCCAATACACTATTCGCGGCAACTGTATTTGTTCCATTTGGCACGGCTGCGTATGGGCTTCTCGCCTTAGATGCCCTTTTGTTCCTTACACTCAGCATGATATTGTAATAATATGACGGTATAAAGTAATCAAACTCGCCGATTATAACGATAAGACTTGATAAATATCTCTTGTTGATTTTTTGTGACCGACTCAGGGAACAGTTAAATATAAAAGGAAGAGTTTAACGCTCACGCTCCAAGACCAGGAAGTGTGGAGTTATTGCCCTTGAATTAACATTACTAGAGTTATAGTTCTTGTCCCAAACAAAATGCTTAACTGCATGAAATAACAGGGTTTATCCATATTTGTTAAACCTAATCAATATATATTTCTCTAATTTTCCGTAAAAATACCACGTTAAACCAACATTAATTCAATGTAAACGTGTACTACAATAATTGTACAACATACATTTAATCGGATTTCTTTGGTAAAAAGTGGTTTAAATAGTCAAATACATCTGTCTTTTTTTTTAGATTGCATACTAACTATTTTCTTATAAATCCCTAACAAAACCTGATTATTTTAGATATATCGTGTAAGATAAATAAGACTCTTTCAGCATGATTATTGTGTATTTTGAGTGTCCTTGAATAGAATTCTACTAAATATTGTATATTAATAAAAATGCCTGATGTTTGCAAAAAAGCTACATTTTAGGCCAAATCGTATACCAGGTGTGCTATACCTCTTTGCATATGATTTTTTTTTATCATGATCAGTGAAAGTTTAAAAATTAAGGACATGATACTCAACAGAAAATTATACAGCTACATTTTGTAATATGTTTTACGGTGCTACCGTTGTGTCGAGTGTAGCATGAATTTCACATACATTGCATCATTGACAACTTAGTCTTATTAAGTTATCAACTAACATCAAAGACTGAGAGAGAGAACGAGAGAGAGAGAGAGAGAGAAAGAGAGAGAGAGAGAGAGAGAGAGAGAGAGAGAGAGAGAGAGAGAGAATTTTAAATTTCAAAGTTCTAAAATTCTTACAAACATCCACCTAAAAGCGTCTTTACTTTTCTAGAAATTGTTCAGTCTGTAAAACCTATTTTGGGTTTAATTTGGTGAAAATTGTTAATGATAATTAAAGGGTTATTTTTTTTACAAAAATATGTACCTTGTTGTTATCTAAATTAATTTTTTTTTCCGGGTTCATATTTTTTTGGTATAATTTTGCATATGATTATAATTACATACGTTGTATCCGTTTCCCCGGGCCCTGTTTGAATGTGTGTAATGTTCTATTTTCTAATTTAATGGTTTGACAATATGCAATATCCGTATAGATTTTTTATCTGATTATACTTTCGTTTATTCAGTTGAAAATTACCTTTTTGTTTTGAATTAAAACTTAATGCATTAGTTTGTATTTGCACAATTTTAAAGGTAAAGGATATTCCAGATGTATATATTTTTTTCAAATGGAATTATAAATCTTTAATCTACACCTTAGTTTATGAAAATAATCATGGTTATTTATTTGCATGAGTTTCTCAAAAGAATAAAAAATAAATCAGGTTTAATTAGCTCAAATTTTCAGGTCAACTGAAATATTTAAATTCATTTTTTTTTTTTTTTTTTGGAAATAATTGATATGGATCTCATTTCATGACATTTATTTACCACATTTCACATGAAAATATAAACACACACACACACCCACGGAAAGATAGTTGTGCGATTTTTAAGATAATAAACAATGTTAGTTACATATAACATTGTCAAGCTGTAAATATACATGTTCAGTAAAATTGTTAAAAATAAAAAAAAAATACGATCAACACAATCTCAGGAACAAACATTTTAAAAATTCTTTTCTTACAGTCATAATTTAATACATTTCGAGTATTTGTAAGTTGTTTGTCAAGGCACTGTGGATTAAAGCTTCAGTTTATAACTAATTTAAGTAGTACATATTAAGTCATAATATGACAGATGATAACCAGCAAGAAAGTAAGGCTGTATTGATACCAACTCTTTTCATAAATGCCCAGTGCATTTAACCATTTTTTGGCCGTTGATCGTTAGAATACCGTGTATTATAGAAATTTCCAAAAGGAAACTCAGAATTCAATATACAAATGCATTTAATTTGTTTGTATACGTTCCTGTCGACATTTATTGGGGAGGGGGTTATCATAAGAAAATATTGACAGGTAGGTTTTTCTGTTTAAGTATCAGACCAAAAATTTGTATGTGTGAGATAATTACATCACTCAAATTACATATCAATTTACAAGAAAATACAATACTTAAATAGCAGCTTCAGTTCGAATTTAGGCAATGTTTTATCAACGCAATTTTGCCTTTCAACTTTTGTATTCTTTTATACTTCTTTTAAGGGTTGTTTATCTCTTATCTGCAATATGTATGTAATTTTTTGTTCGTCAATTTTGAAATATATAAGCCAACTGAAATTATTTGTAATGACTTCACCCGCTTCGTAACCTGAAGTAGAATGATTTAAAGAGAGCAGTGCATGCTCTTGATTCGCTTGTGAAACACGAACAATCTCCTTTCATTTTGGGTAGAAAGTACCTGTAAAGATTGCAATTAAATATGTTCAGGTGAACCCTGTCTCATAATTAAGAAACATTTTAAGTGTTAAAATACTGTTTATAAGTATTAAATTCCTCATTTGCATATAACATATTTAGTTATAGAAATTATAATATATGTAAGTTTAGATATATTGTAGATAGATAGATGATAGATAGATAGATAGATAGATAGATAGATAGATAGATAGATAGATAGATAGATAGATAGTTGATAGATAGATAGATAGATAGATAGATAGATAGATAGATAGATAGATAGATAGATAGATAGATAGATAGATAGATAGATAGATAGATAGATAGAAAGAGAGATAGAAAGATAAGTTTTATTGAAAGTCAGCATGTAGATAAACAGACAACACAAGCTCTAATGAGCTTTTGACTGATATAATCAACACGCCAAGTTATTAACAGTACAACAAATTAGCATACAACACTAGAGACTATTAATATATAATGATATCAAAATATTACAGCACATTATCACAAGACAACATGCACAGTTAAATAGAAGACACACATGTTAAATGGTAACACAAAATAACATTTACACGACATAAAAATTGAAATCTGAACAAGACATACAAATACATGCAAACGTTTTACATAGAAAATGTTACATAGACCATACTGAGCAACCACAGTCCTTGCCATTCCAGGAGACTATCGTGGATTTTAATTGTGAAAAGTTAGTTTCCTTTGAGCATTTAACATTTTCAGGTAGAGAATTCCAGATAATTGGTGCTGCATATATCTAAAAAAAAAAAAGATTTCTAAATGAGGACGCTCTTTTTCAATTTTTTGGTAGAAATGCCACACCTGAGAACAGATCTAGAATTTAAGATTTGACAGAATAAAAATATATAATATGGTGTTTTTCTTTGCCCGAGTAATAAACTGAACCAATACCTTTTCAAACATGCAATTGTTGAACAGCTTTTTTGTAAATATTACTTATATGAACATTAAATTTAAGCACAGAATCAATATCAACACCCAATATTTGAACGATTTCAATGTAAAAGATTTCAGCTTCATTAATCTTAAAAAGTACGTGCGTGTCTGTTGTCGAATGGTTTATTCTTTTCTTTTGTGAAAGACGATTCCTTTTGATTGTGTTGAAAAATGAACCACTGGCGCCTCGACGGCTTCTCTGCTGAAATTAAAACTCTGTTTGTCAGCTTTAAAAATTTAAATCAGATTACGTTCACGAAATCTGCTTCAAAAGGTTGATATCAGTTTTCTTCTTTAGAAATATAGTGAAATATGGTCACCTATCAAAACCACGCAAGGTCTAACTCCCTAACTGGATGAAGCGATGAAGCTTCTAACACCACACGATCTATTTTTGTTATCAAAGAATAGGTGCAAACATGTATACGTGTAACATATAAAAAAAACTCAATGGTGCCTTGATGTACTTAAACATGAATATGAACATTAAAAGATCACATCTCGTTTATCAAAATAAAGCAAAAAAATAAATAAAAGAAAACCAATTAATACAGTTAGTTTGAATTACAGCAAAATTATCTGGACGTAGTACAGTAAATTCCTAATTAAACACAAAGAATGTACATCCGCGTAAAATCGCGAGAAACACCTCTCGCGGATTTTTAGACGTCTATTGGTTTACTGTCAGCCAAAGTCTCAAACCGGAAGGCACTCGTAGAACAAATGAATTGAGTCTACCCGTAAGAAAATAGTGGAGAAGTTTTCATGCATTTCAGTGACTATGTATTTTAAAAAAACACGCATTAAATCTTTTTAAGTTCTTTGTGTATAAACAAAATTCTATTCAGAAAATAAACAAATTATTGATCAAAATATTCTTGCTCGGGTTCAAATGTGGAAAGAGTTACGTAACTGAATGCACATCGCCGTTGACGATTCAGTTGGTGTGCGCATTAATCAATAGAAGAGGTTTATGATGGAATCGAAAACTTCCCAAACGCAATATGCCATTTTTGAAAAGTTGAGAAATTTATTTTGACAATCTTTCACCTTAATACTACCAAACTTCATGCGCATGCCGAAGTTAAAATCGGGACGGGTTATACACAGATGTTTTCCAAATCAAATAGGTGTTTCATTGGCTTCCAGTCTATTTGCGGTATGACTGCTGTTCGTCTCGAAAAGGAATTTTGTACAAAGAAAATAAAAACTAGTCTGAATTTGCCTTCTCGTTTTTTGGCTCTTTAGTTGATTAAACTGAATTTGAATTTTAAACAATGAATTGTAAGCAAAGTCTATAATAAGTTGTACATTTCGGAAGACTTATTTATCATATAATATATACAATCTTATCGATTGATGAACCAAGTTAAATGTTAATGTTCATGTTTTCCAGCTTAGTTGGAATCAGGCTTGGGGTGATTTACATTGAAAAATAATGTATTACATTGCCATTCCTTCATGAATTAGGGCATTAAATTACCATTACCATTACTTAATTTTCTTGAAGTAATGCATTACATTACCATTACATGAGTAAAGTAATGCATTACCATTACTTTGTTAAAAGTCAATAAGTTTTAAAAAAGTAATTTAAAAACTAAATAAAGAGGTTTTGTAAATATTTCATAAATAAAACATGCTTAAAATATTTATAGGTTCATGTTCATGTTCACTATCAGGTTCAAATTTAATGACTTACACAAGATTGCTGTTGCACTTGTAGTTCTCAAAGTAAAGTTAGTCCCGTAACATTTACACGCTAATGGTGGAGTTGGCAATCTCTGTTATTTATGTCTCTGATTTTTGGAGCATGATTTTTAATGAAAGGAACGGTGGTATCGTAATTCGTGTGGGTGATGCACCGAGTTTACACAAAAAGTAGTAAGTGGCGAACGGATTTATTTTTACCTATTAATTTGCATGAATCGCAAATGAAGAAAATCGTGTCAGATAAGTCAGTCTTAAAAATCAAAATGGCGACCGTGACAAATCTTTTTATTGTCAAAGTTCTTGGAATCATATTGTAAGAGAAATATTTCTTACTAACGTCAAGTGCATGTGTTTGTTATCGGTATACAAATGTTCACTGTCTTTGTTAATTGAGTTTTCGGGGTTTTCATGAAACTTTTATTACGGATACCGTCCAACTTGTCGATTTTCCCTTGGATTACAAAATTGAATAAATCTAATGATTAAAATTATCTACTTTGATATAGTTGTTTGATTTTCCCGGTTAGTTGTAATATTGTTGTTCTATTTTCTAATTAATTAAAATTAATTAAATAATAATTAAAACCAACATTAATTTAATGTAAACGTGTACTACAATTAACTGTAGAACATAAATATAATCGGATTTCTTTGGTAAAAAGTGGTTTAAATATTCAAATACATCTTTCTTTTTTTTAAATCGCATACTAACTATTTTCTTATAAATCCCTAACAAAACCTGATTATTATAGAGATATCGTGTAAGATAATTAAGACTTTTTCAGCATGATTTTTGTGAATTTTGTACGAAAGCCGAGAAGGATCATTCGAGATTCGAGATTCAAAATACGAGATTCGAAATACGAGATTCAAGATTCGAAATTCGAGATTCAATATCTAAATTAACCAATGAAATCAAGGATCTGAAAACATGTATCCTAGCGACAACAAACTGTTCTAATAAAGATCATTTGTACATGCTCTTATATACAAATAAATGCTATGATCACTTCTCCCTAGCTAACTAAATAATTATTTGTATTTATTTTTACACAGAATATCAAAGTAGACTAGTTATAATGCAGTGTGTTTCGCAGATCTAAGTGATTTTGTTTGCCCTGGTGCATTTCCACCTGATGCGTTTGAACCCTGGGGTATTTCACCACCAATAGTTTAAACCCCGGGTTTATTCACCCCTTTTGTGTAAAAATGCTGTTATGGTAGAGAGCTTCATAAGCGGAGCCAATTTTTTCAGTAGGGGGGTCCTAGGCCAATTTTCAATAATTTTCCTAAATAAATTTAATAAGCTTCAATTTTCCCGAGGAGGGGGTCCAGACCCCCTGACCCCCTCCTTTCTAGATCCGAGCATGAAGATTAGTATCTAAAATATGTTTTAATCTAAATCTAGATAATCAGTCCGGTTTCACCGATAAATATAAGCATTTTTTATCGTTTTTTATGTTTACAGGCATACACTAGTATTATGATTATAAACTAATCTTTGAGATATTATCACATCATACGGAATTATTATTTAATACAAACATTTTTTCTTTTCTTGAGTAAACAACTTATTATGAGTCTAACTGTTGGCACTGTTTTCAATATAGAAGGATACATATTCTGTACAATTAAAGGTAGGGATAATAGGGAGTGCCAATTTGTTCACATTGCCGATTTCTTGTGCAGAGAACAGTAAAACTTTTAAAATTTGATTGTGCATGAATTTTTTAAAATTTATTGTTGTAGTTTGTTATAATTCATTAATTGATATATCAACAAGAACAGAAGGTATAGACAGGCATATGTATCACATCTAGATTGAGTTTCTCTGTAGTTTCCTACCCACCCCCCCCCCCCCCCCCGGCACCAAAATTGACAATAATTGCATATAAATCATACAAATGTTTCCTTTGTAATGTAAGTACATGTAACTCTCTAAAGATGTAAATAAGCACCGTAAAGATGTGTGTACCTAATGTGACCGCGTAGATTTTACGGTGCTAGAGAATTCTTCTGGATCTGCATCGGTCGTGTGCAGTACGAACCGGGTGAGGGAATGTTGGCGTAAAGGGCATAAGGAATAAGGTTGTGGCAGATTGTGGGCCGTAAGGTAAAAACGAAGGGTAGGTTTGCCGTATTCCCAAAGGTCCACCAGTATACAGTTCCAGAGAAATAAACCAAGTGATGAAGGATTCCCTATTTATTGGACGAGATTCAACGATGGCAACATTAAAAAATTTTAACAGACAGAAATTTTACAAACAAGTCGGATATGGCCAGTAGTGGCCTCCGGACTCTGGGTGAGTCGGACGTGGCCGAGGCTGGCTGCCGTATTCCAGACTGCCGATTGACAATTGTACATAATTATTTATAAGAATCTGAACAATAAGTATAAATTGACAAGTGATGACATAAGTAAGCTGAGTGAAAGGTTTACAGATATAAAATAATTAAATAAACTCAATGAGTCTTTGATGTCCAAGAAATGAAAAACTGATAATTGCACAGTGTTGTTTTAAGAGATTAACAGTCCTTGAGACGTGACACTCTGTCTCTTTGAAATCACATAAAGAGTCCGAAAAGTGTCAATCACTAAATAAATAAGTAACTTTGTAAGAAATAAACTGTGAGAAAATATTACGAAACAGATGTTAAATTTTAAAAGAAAAGTCCAAAATAAAGTTATAATTAAACAGTGAATTTTGCACGGTGATACTAATATACTACTACATTACACTTGCTAGATAAAATGTAATCAGGGTGAAGCTATAAGGGGCGAGTGGTGCAAATTTACCAATTTGTCGCCATACAAACAGAACACCAAATAAAGAAACTGTGAGTGGTGTGGGGAATGTATAAAAGATGGCGGCAAAATATCTCAAATAATCAGTGCAAAAACCAACAAATAGGCTGTTATTTGTTACCTATCCTGCAAATACATTGATAAAAAAATGTTATCGTCACATAACATAGTCGATTAAGTTAATGTGTACATATGGTCAACGTACATGTAATTTTAATATACAAGGAGGCGGACGTATCAGGCGGGGATCCGGAAAAATAAATTCCAAAAATGATCGGTTGAATTACATTAAATGCTTTGAAAATTGTTTAAAACTACCGCATGGGTCAAAATGCATGATAGAAGCTATGTACAGTGTAACTGGAAACTTTCATTTTATATCAATATGTAGTATTACCTATTATAACAAATGAGAGTATAGCACAACTGCCACAAGCAATACATGTCCTTTACCGGCACCACCCCCTCCCCATAAAAAAATGAAACAATTGTCGTTTTTCTTGCTAAACATGTGTGTGGTTCAAGACTTTTCTAAAGGACATACCCGATTAGAATTGAAAAATGAGTCGTTTAAAACTAATTTTGTCAAAAGTTTTAGATTCATTTGGTTATATTCTGGTCCATTTGGGTAAATAGATGCACCAGCGCAGCTTTAATTTATATATAATCAGGCCATCAATTCGAAATATTTTAAAAAATTAATAGCTTTAAAACCAGTGGATAAAAAAGGAAAGCAAGTCGAACTCGATGAGAGTACCTGTGTTGAATGAATGGTACAGTAGGATATACGCAAAAAAGTCCCGTCTACTCTTTCCTATCCTATATTTATTGGAACACTAAATCCGATTATATGAGTCAAATTTAAAATCAAGTACGGATATATACCTGTTTATAAAAAGTAAACATAATTTATCTGTAGTGCATCGTTATGGAGCTACATAGAAAGATTGAATTTAATTTGCCGAGCCAAATCAAAAAAAAAAAAAAAAAGCCTGGAAAACAAAGAGAAAACGAAGTGGTGACAGAATAACTGACAAATAAAATTAGGACTATAGCACCCCCCCCCCCCCCGAAATTTATATACTGAAAACAGATTATTCAGTACAACATCTGCTTTTTTTTTTATCATTTTCGCTAGAGAGTCGATGTTAATCACAGATGCGCTACACCGTTAAAATTAAAGCTTGCTAGTTGGTCTGCCCTACCCTAGCTACCTCCTCTCTTTTCTTCTTTAAGAGGCTTAATTATTGTCTATATATGCTTGTATCAAATCAAATCAATTTCAAATTATAAATCAAAATTGAATTTGACACTACAAAACACACACACTCTCTCTCTCTCTCTCTCTCTCTCTCTCTCTCTCTCTCTCTCTCTCTCTCTCTTTCTCTCATATCGACAATGGCATTGATACCCTACAATACACTATTCCTATCTGAATTGTTGTCGTTGAGGTTGTAAAACACTATAAAACTTTATAATAACCTATATTTTGACATGTCGATTATTTCATTCAATTTCGTTTCATAGCTAAAACCACACTCAGTTTTAATTATTTAAATTTAACAGATCTTTCTTCGCGAGCCGATTTTTACACAGTTGGGGTGAATACACAGCGGGTTAAAATGGTTCAGGGGAAAATACATTCAGGACAAACAAAATCACATAGATTCGCGAAGCCCACGGTGTTATCACTAATTTAATTGTTTATACGGTGTGGGGTTAATTCAATAATGTTAATTTAACCATTTTATAACCACTATTTAAGACATTTATTGTAGGAAGAGCATGTACGAATGATCTTTATTTAGAACAGTTTAATGTTGCTAGGATACAGGTTTCAGATCCATGATTTGATTGGTTAATTTAGATATTGAATCTCGAATTTCAAAATCTCGAATCTCGTGCATCGAATCTCGTATTTTGAATCTCAAATCTCGAATGATCCTTCTCAGCTTTCGTAATTTTGAGTGTCCTTGGATATATTTCTACTTAATATTGTATAATAATGAAAATGCCCGATGTTTGCAGAATAGCTACATTTTAGGCCAAATCCTACACCAAGTGCGCTACATCTCTTTGCATATGGTTTTTTTATCATGATCAGTGAAAGTTTGAAAATTAAGGACATGATACTCAACAGAAAATTATACAGCTACATTTTGTAATATGTTTTACGGTGCTACCGTTGTGTCGAGTGCAGCATGAATTTCACATACATTGCATCATTGTCAACTTAGTCTTATTAAGTTATCAACTAACATCAAAGACTGAGAGAGAGAGAGAGAGAGAGAGAGAGAGAGAGAGAGAGAGAATTTTAAATTTCAAAATTCTAAAATTCTTACAAACTGCCACCTAAGAGCGTTCTTTAATTTTCTAGAAATTGATCACTCTGTTAAACCTATTGTGGGTTTAATTTGGTGAAAATTGTTAATGATAATTAAAGGGTTATTTAAAAAAAAAATATGTACCTTGTTATCTAAATTAATATTTTTTTTTTACGGGTTCATATTTTTTTGGTTTAATTTTGCATTCTAATTACATGTATTGTACCCGTTTCCCCGGGGCCACTTTGAAGGTGTGTAATGTTCTATTTTCTAATTTAATGGTTTGACAATATCAATATCCGTATGGATTTTTTATCTCATTATATTATTGTTTATTCAGTTTAAAATGACCTTTTTGTTTTGAATTAAAACTGCATTAGTTTGTATTTGCACAATTTTAAAGGTAAAGGATATTCCAGATATATTTTTTTTTTCAAATGGAATTATAAATCTTAAATCTACATCTTAGTTTATGAAAATAATCATGGTTATTTAATTGTATGAGTTTCTCAAAAGAATTAAAAATAAATCAGGTTAGCTCAAATTTTCAGGTCAATTGAAATATTTAAGTTCATATTTTTTGTGCGTCAATAATTGATATGGATCGATCTCATTTCTTGACATCTATCTACCACATTTCACATGAAAATATAAACACACACACAAACACACACACATGAAAAGATAGTAGTGCGATTTTTAAGATAATAAACAATTTTAGTTACATATAACATTGTCAAGCTGTAAATATACATGTCCAGTACAATTGTTGAAAAATTTACAAAAATACGATCAACACAATCTCTGGAACAAACATTTTAAAATTCTTTTCTTACAGTCATAATTTAATACATTTCGAGTATTTGTAAGTTGTTTGTCAAGGCACTGTGGATTAAAGCTTCAGTTTATAACTAATTTAAGTAGTACATATTAAGTCATAATATGACAGATGATAACCAGCAAGAAAGTAAGGCTGTATTGATACCAACTCTTTTCATAAATGCCCAGTGCATTTAACCATTTTTGCATTGGAGATCGTTAAAATACCGTGTATTATAGAAATTTCTAAAAGGAAACCCAGAATTCAATATACAAATGCATTTAATTTGTTTGTATACGTTCCTGTCGACAATTATTGGGGAGGGGGTTATTATAAGAAAATATTGACAGGTAGGTTTTTCTGTTTAAGTATCAGACCAACAATCTGTATATGTGAGATAATTACATCACCCAAATTACATATCAATTTACAAGAAAACACAATACTTAAATAACAGCTTCAGTTTGAATTTAGGCAATGTTTTCCCAACGCAATTTTGCCTTTCAACTTTTGTATTCTTTTATACTCCTTTGAAGGTTTCTTTATCTCTTAGCTGCAATATGTATGTAATTTTTTGTTCGTCAATTTTGAAAAATATAAGCCAACTGAAATTATTTGTAATGACTTCATCGCCCCGTAACCTGAAGTAGAATGATTTAAAGAGAGCAGTGCATGCTCTTGATTCGCTTGTGAAACACCAGCAATCTTCTATCGTTTTGGGTGGAACGTAATTGTAAAGATTGCAATGAAATATATTCAGGTGAACCCTGTCTCATAATTAAGAAACATCTTAAGTGTTAAAATACTGTTTATAAGTATTAGATTCCTCATTTGCGTATAACATGTTTAGTTATAGAAATTATAATATATGTATGTTTAGATATATTATAGATAGATATATGATAGATAGATAGATAGATAGATAGATAGATAGATAGATAGATAGATAGATAGATAGATAGATAGATAGATAGATAGATAGATAGATTGAAAGAGAGAGATAGAAAGATAAGCTTTATTTAAAGTCAACATGTAGATAAACAGACAACACAGGCTCTAATGAGCTTTTGATTGATATTATCAACATGCCAAGTAATTAACAGTTCAACAAATTAGCATACAACACTAGAGACTATTAATATAAAATGATATCAAAATATTACAGCACATTATCACAAGAGAACATGCACAGTTACATACAAGACACAAAATAACATTTACACGACATAAAAATTGAAATCTGAACAAGACACACAAATACATGCAAACGTTTTACGTAGAAAATGTTACATAGACCATACTGAGCAACCACAGTCCCTGCCATTCCAGGAGGCTATCGTGGATTTTAATTGTGAAAAGTTAGTTTCCGTTGAGCATTTAACATTTTCAGGTAGAGAATTCCAGATAATTGGTGCTGCCTATATCTAAAAATAATTACTAAATGAGGACGCTCTTTTTCAATTTTTTTGTTAGAAATGCCTCACACGAGAACAGATCTAGAAGATAAGATTTGACAGAATAAAAATATATAATATGGTGTTTTTCTTTGCCCGAGCATGAACTGAACCAATACCTTTTCAAACATGCAATTGTTGAACAGCTTTTTTGTAAATATTACTTATATGAACATTAAATTTAAGCACATAATCAATATCAATACCCAATATTTGAACGATTTCAATGTAAAAGATTTCAGCTTCATTAATCTTAAAAATTACGTGCGTGTCTGTTGTCGAATGGATTATTCTTTTCTTTTGTGAAATACGATTTATTTTGATTGTGTTGAGAAATGAACCACTGGCGCCTCGACGGCTTCTCTGCTGAGATTAAAATCTGTTTGTCAGCTTTAACAATTTAAATCAGATTAGAATCACGAAATCTGCTTCAAAAAGTTGATATCAGTTTTCTTCTTTAGAAATATAGTGAAATAGTGTCAACTATCAAAACCACGCAAGGTCTAACTCCCTAACTGGATGAAGCAATAAAGCTTCTAACACCACAAGATCTATTTTTGTTATCAAAGAATAGGTGCAAACATGTATACGTATAACATAAAAAAACCCTCAATGGTGCCTCGATGTACTTAAACATGAACATGAACATTAAAAGCTCACATCTCGTTTTTCAAATTAAAGCAAAGAAAAAAAACAAAAAACAAAAAAAACAATTAATACAGTTAGTTTGAATTACAGCAAAATTATCTGAACGTGGTACTGTAAATTCCTAATCAAACACAAGGAATGTACATCCGCATAAAATCGCGACAAACACCTCTCGCGGATTTTTAGACATCTATTGGTTTACTGTCAGCCAAAGTCTCAAACCGGAAGGCACTCGTAGAACAAATGAATTGAGTCTACGCGTAAGAAAATAGTGCAGAGGTTTTCATGCATTTCAGTAACTATGTATTTTAAAAACACGCATTAAATCTTTTTAAGTATTTTGTGTATAAACAAAATTCTATTTAGAAAAAAATAGCTTTATTGATCAAAATATTCTTGCTCGGGTTCAAATGTGGAATGAGTTACGTAACTGAATGCACATCGCCGTTGACGATTCAGTTGGTGTGCGCATTAATCAATAGAAGAGGTTTATGATGGAATCGAAAAGTTCCCAAACGCAATATGCCTTTTTTTGAAAAGTTGTGAAATTTATTTTGACAATCTTTCACCTTAATACTACCAAACTTCATGCGCAAGCTGTGTATTCTATTTAGGACTTTTTGCGGAATGCGACTTCCGCTAAAACAAGTACATCGCTTAATGCAATGCATATATGTATAAGAATAGTCACATTCAGGAATACGTTAATTCAAATATACGCCAACCTGTTCAAATACTAATTTCCGTCAAATATCGCACACGCCTAATATAGTACGTTTACAGTAATTTTGATTCTCGTGGAGTACTAAATCTTCTTAAAACAAACATCAATATGTTGCACTCAATATGGATAAAAAATGACTTAACATTGTCTTAATACTTAATTCATTATTTTGTTGTTTACTTACATCATTGCAATAAAAAAGCATTTACAAAAAACCCTTTAAATATCCAGAGTAATATACGGTTCTCACTCTAAAAAAAAAACTTTTTTACGTATTTTTTCTAGCGTTTTGAACTTGTATTTGAATACAATTTTTTAAGCTCATCAATTTGGTTTTTATCATATAAATTTACCTCTTTATAAAAATACATGTTTGCCCATACGAGCTCCATCTAATTGGCTTGAATTGTGTTGTATCGTCTTACGGAAATTCAAAAATCAACAGGGAGCATTTATTGTTTTGATTTATAAATTATAAAGTGTTTTAAGTAAGAAATGGGATATGGGCTTAACGCCTTACTGACTATTGTCAGTGTAGTATCTGACATAAGAGGCCACATTCACTGTAAACATGTATCAATAACATATCGAAGTACATGCCTTTCTATCGTACTTCCGATTCTGAATGAAACAATAAAAATGAATTACTCGTGTAATTCGTTTAACATATTGAAGGAACAAGACCTTATTCTTTGAGTATTATGAGGTGATCAATGGGGTGTATAATAGATTGATCACGCCCGACCGTGATTAGCTCATTATATTCGAAGAATGATTTCTAATTACTTATATTTACATCATTTTCCGAACTTCTACTATTTAATTTGAAAATATTTACTACAAACAATAATTGGGCCATGCATTACAAAATAGATTGGTAGCCTAAGGGTCATCATAGAGAAAGTCACAGGAAAAATAAATATTAACGTGTGAAATCTTATATCTCACGAACAAGGATACGGATTTTTCTGAATGCCAAGAATACTAAATTATACGCTGAGTGCATTAGATGTAAACATGACTCTTATATGTAACATTTATTCTTAAATAAGTTTTACCTTTAAATTTTGCATCGGTCGTTTAGTATTGTGGTTCTATTATATTCTAGCTTGTGTACAAAATGAAATTGTGTGTTAATTCTCATTTCGTATCGTGAGTTAAATGAAACATTTACACTTTACAGGGTCATCGGAAAGTATTTCATCCTGAGGAGGCGTATTTGATCGATAAAGGTTAAGGGGGGGGGGGTGAACCGGACTCGACTTGAAATAAAGATATTATACGATACATCTATGTCAAATATAATTATAATTGTCACTTAATTGTTGGCAGTATGAGAAACAAAACAATTGTACTCATGTTTGGATTATAAGATAGTACAGTAACAAAAAAATATGATATTGTGATATTTCACCTGTCAGGTGAAATACCTCTTGTTTTCTTTATGTTTCTTCTTCTTCTTCTTCTTCTTCTTCTTCTTCTTCTTCTTCTTCTTCTTCTTCTCTATTTACCTCGGGGTTACATTTTATTATTAGTATTATCCAAACAATTTCAACTTCATATAATTGCTCCTTAAAGATAATGGTACAAATTGATCTTGTGTCAAAAAATTCCCAAAACTTACAGAGTTATTGCCCCCTGAGAAGGAAATGCGTGTTATTGCTACTCCTCTGAAACCATAAGAGATAGAAACTTGGAACTTTTATCAATTTCTTACATACAATTAAATGGTTCTTCAATCCAATCCACTCATACCAAAAAGATCTGAGGCCCCCTTCTAGTAGTTATTGCCCCTGAAAGTATTTAAATTTCCATATAATCACCTCCAACTTTTGTATTACTTACATGTGTCATAGAGACTTCGGACCACTTGGGATAGAAGCGTCTACCTTGGCGAACAAAGTGACATAAAGGTCAAAGGTCATTTGGAAATCTGTTAATTAATGAATTTTCAGATCTCTTTTGTTTAGGGTGCTAGAAAAAAACTTTTTCATGGACGTAGTAGGACACCTTAAGTCATTTAGTAATGTAGTCCCTTGGCTCACACTTTTGAATAATTACAGAGTTATTGCCCCTATTATACTAAATACTTGTTATTGCTACTCCTCTGAAATCATAAGAGATAGAGACTTGGAACTTTTACCAATGTATTCAGTACACTTAGAGGGTTCTTCAATCTATTTATACCAAAAGGATCTGAGGCCCCTTATATCAGTTATTGCCCCTGAAAGTATTGAACTTCTATAAAACCACTTCCAACTTTTTTACTATCTATCATAGAGAGTTCAGACCACTTGAAATAGAAGAGTCTAACTTGGCCGAATAAAATGACAAAAAGGTCAAAGTCAATGTCATTTGAAAGTGTGCTAATTAATGAATGTTCATATCATTTGAAATACAGAAATGAAGTAAGGGTTTCAGTAGCTTGCTGGATTGTGCAATAAGGCATTCACTTAGGTCAGCCAGGTATCACATCAAGTCCTGTGGTTACTCAAGTGGAACCTGCTTTTGCAGTCAACCCATTCATTTTGTACTAAGACAGCTAGCCTCTAGAACACTCTCGTTTATTGTTAGGTTTACTGTTATGATTGTGTAAAGAATATTAACTTGACTCAGTTTTGTTCATAGTAAGTTGAAAAAAGTTCAGAAAAGTAATTTAATAAATGTTTACGATATCTAAAACATGGACTTCTTAAAGAAATAGCTTGAAGAAAAAATCTCTTTAAAAAATTATCATTTTATGGCTTTGTTATTTTCCCATTTTATAGTACAACACGTATCATAGGTATAATAATTTTTTTGTATACCTTATTGAGCAATCTAGCAATTCATTAAAAATATTAAGGTGGAAAGACCTCTAATTATTCGAGAACAATAAGCCTACTAGTTATTTTTTTCGTCCCTTTTTTTCAAGGACAGCTTTCTCATTTCTAGAGATATTGAAACAATTTTTTCCTTTATATGATTGACCATTAAAAGTTCTGGTACCAAATGACCCTTTACATAATAACTCCCAGAACTTACAAAGTTATTGACTTTGTGTACGAAAACCTTGTTATCGTTACTCCTCTGAAACCATAAGAGATAAAAAAAAAACTTAGAACTTTAACCAATGTCTTCAGTACACTTAGAAGATTCTTCACTTTATCATACCGAAAGGATCTGAGGCCCTCTTCTAGTAGTTATTGCACTTGGAAGTATTCAAATTTATATAACATCTCTTCCAACTTTTTTTAATATGTTTTACGGTGTGACCTTTGGGGCGAGCGCAGAAGGAACCACATCATTGTTAACTGCAACCCGTGGACTTGCCCTAACCAAAACACTTTGGCGTTGTCTCGAAAACTTTTACTACCGCAAGGAACCCGAAGTTATCAAACTTTTATTCCAATGTTCCCTTCCTAATTGTAGGCTTATACACTTAAACAAATTACCACTCAGTGGCGTCGGAAGCAAATTGAAAGTAGTGGGGGGGGGGGGGGGGCTAGACTAATCCTCAGAAATCTTGAAAAGCAAAAACTAAAAAACCTAATTCCCAAATCATGAAAATCCTAATCCGTGGGGGGGGGGGGGGGGGGGGGATCCTAATCCGTAGGGGAGGGGGGAGTATACCTATAGTTCCAAAAAAAATTTTACCTACCAAAACTCCCCCCTCAAATCATGAAATACCTAATCCGGGGGGGGGGGGGGGGGGGCTAGTATACCTATAACTCCAACTTCTCAATATTTCATTCTGTTCATGGTAAATTATGGAACAATTAAGTTTGCTGCGAGAAAAAGTGGGGGGGGGGGGTGAAACCTTTATGATGCTCTGTGCTTAATGGTTAGGTCTAACTTTGCAAACAAAGTGGGATGGGGGTGGGGGTGGTTAACCCCCCCCCCCCGGTTCCGACGCCTATGCTACCACTGAGCATTAATAAAATGTTAAACAGACTTATTAAAATATTTTGATAAACACAAAGCCGTTTGGGTTTTTTTCCATGTAAATACAATTATGTTTTATTATTCCTTTACCTTTTAATAATGATCATTAAAATCAGTAAACAATAGATTGTGTCTGTGTTATTTCTCATTTTTTTTCCCTGCTGTTACCTGTGTTTTAATTATTTTCCACTGTGACATCACTTTTGTTTTTAATCTTTTTAATTTTTGTACGCTATATAAGCGTTGTAGACGTGTGCCCTCACCCTTGTCTGGTGTGTGATATCCAATATCATTAAAAGGTTTGGCCACGTATGCAACTATAACAAATACATGTACAATGTAGATATTTTAACAGTTTAATTTTTTTACTTTTATTTATTCATTCAGTACAAAATGACGTGGCTGCACGTAGATCTAATAATGCTTGGACTTTTCTGCTTTAAATATTTTTGTCACCTACCTATAACGTATGCATGCATATATGTTTGGATCAATATGGCAGTAAATTTAGAATATAGAACTTGCATGTGTATTCACTAAGCAAAAAAAATATCAAAACAAAACTAAATAGCCAAAGAGTCACCGTTAACACTGATACTGAGTACTTCCTACACGTTACATCCAGCACAGATGCTTGATCCACCTCTAAATGTATCGCGGGAAATTTTAACGCGAGATCACTGTGACGTCATACTTAACTTTCTTTTGCACTCGACAGTTTTCGTAAATTGTCGGACAAATTTGGGGAAGGAAATGACGTCATATGTCAGCAAAAGTTCAGATAGGTACAGTTTTTTTTAGGAAATCATATTGGTTGCATACTTTGGTGTTTTTGAAGGACTTTTTATTGGTAAATGGAGAAAGATATATGCGATTTACAGGTAAGAATTTTCTTTAGAAATGCTTCCTGTTCCCTCATGTTGCTATGCCCCGCAAAGGATCACTGGGATGATAGAACGTTTTCACGCGGGTCCACAAAATTTTCTTTGAACAATGTGCAGATTTCAAGTCGAATTTCCTCCGTTCGTACACGTTGTCTATGGAGCTCGCTACGCGAGCGGCGCTTCGCCCCGCCTCGCTGCGCTCACTATTATTTGTCATAGAGACTACGGACTACTTGGAATGGAAGCGTCCATTTTGGCCGAACAAAATAACGTAAAGGTCAATGGTCAAGGTCATTTGGAAATCCGTCAATTAATGAGTTTTTAGATCTTTTTGTGTTTAAGGTTGTAGAGAATTTTTTTTTTCATGGATGTATTAGGATATCTTTAGACATTTTAAAATAAAGCCTTTTGGCTCCTATCTTTTGATAATTACAGAGTTATTGCCCCTATCATACGAAATGCATATTATCGCTACTCTTCTGTAGCCATAAGAAATAGAGACTTGGAACTTTTACCTATGTCTTAATATTCCTTAGAGAATTCTTCAATTTATTAATACCGAAAAGGTCTGAGGCCTTCTTCTAGTAGTTATTGCCCCAGAAAGTATTTAAATTTATATAAAATCACGTCCAACCCTTTTACTGATTGTCATAGAGACCTCGGACCACTTGGGATGGATGCGTCTACCTTGGCCAAACAAAATGACATAAACGTCAAAGGTCAAAGTCATTTGGAAATCTGTTTATTAGTTTTTAGATCTCTTTTGTTTAGGGTGGTAGAGAATTTTTTTATGGATGTAGTAGGACATCTTAAGACATTTTAAAATAAAGCCCCTTGACTACTTCCTTTAAATAATAACAGTTATTGCCCCTACAGTACAAAATGCTTGTTATCGCTACTTCTCATAGATCTTTAGAGGTAGAGACTTCAAACTTTTAGTAATGTATTCAGTATTTAGGGGCTTCTTCAGTCTTCTCATACCGAAAGGACACGAGGTCCCCTTCTAGCAGTTATCGCCCCTGAAAGTTTCTTAAGTTTGTTAAACACACCTACCATTTTTAAACCATACATCGTAGGGCTATCATACCATTTTAAATTGAAATGCGGACCTTTACTAGTCATTATGACATAAAGGTCAAAGGTCATAGTAAAAAAAAATGCATTTTTCAGTTTTTGATTTTTTTTTGATAAAGTAACGCAGAGAAACTGTTTTATTAATTATATTGAAAAATAACATAAAAAATGATGAGGTGGAAAGATCTCTAATTGTTCGAGAACAATTAGTCTACTTGTTTTTTTTTTTATTATTTCTCTGATTGCCAGTTTGCAATTGTATCTTGTGTTGCAGTGTTCAGAAAATTAACTATTATTTTCAATTGTTCAATTTTAAACCTTCACTAGCACTGCATGCTGGTGTCAAGGGTAAACACAGCATTTTTTTTTAATTGGGGGTGGAACCCAGTTAATAAAATACTAGTTTAAAACATTTATTAAAATAATTGTTGCGTTATCTAAAGGATAAATTAAACATGTGTTTCCCCAGTATCATTTTAGAATGATCAATCTCCTTTATCTATGATATTATACATTTTTAAAATTTTTGTGAAAAGCTTTTACACTTTTTCCACTTGCTACACTCTTTGGGTAGCTTTTATTAATACTCAGTCTTCAAAACTTACTTTGATTTTTACCGACAGTGCTGGCCTGATGGTATTAGTCACGGCTCACTGCACGAGGCTTGGGTACTTTACCTGTGTACTTGTTTAGTAACACCACTGGCTGGGTATTGTTTTCTTAGGTGTTTCAAAGCTAAATTTGAATGTTAAAAACTTTCACTAATCTATAGGACATCCCTAATTCAGGAGATGATTTGTTTATTGTTGAAATGTAGGAGGAGTGTCATACAGGTGTATGACATAACTATGAAGCTAGCTGGAAAACAAGCTAAACAAAAAAGGCCAGTTAAAGAAAGAAAAGACAGGAAAACAACTAGAAGGAGGAGAACAAAAAAGGAGATGGAAAGAGCAATTTGAAGAACTGCTAAATAGGCCAACGACACCTTATCCTTCATACATCACACCAGTAGATGAAGACCTAAACATAGACTGTGGTCCCTGACGTGCACCTTCGCACACGACACACCTGTTGTGTATATCTTGTATATTCTGTGTTAGTTCCAGGGGTTTTCTTAAGTTTTACAAACAATAGACTTTAATTAGATATACAAAAACGTACACATGGGCACACGACACAACTGTTGTGTATATCTTGTATATTCTGTGTTAGTTCCAGGGGTTTTCTTAAGTTGGACAAACAATAGACTTAAATTTGATATACACAAACGAACAAAACAATGTCTAGACAAACAAAGCAGTAATATCCTGCCCGATATAACAAAAGCAGTTGAAGGTCTTTTCATCTTTAACATGTATCTAGCAGATCTAGAATTAGACCTAGAAATAATTAAAATTGAAAAAAAAAATACAAACCTTAAGCAGATTATTAAATTAAAATCAAATCATGCATTTCTATTCATTATCTTTACTTTGTTTAATAACCGGATGAACTAAGAGAGAGAGAGAGAGAGAGAGAGAGAGAGAGAGAGAGAGAGAGAGAGAGAGAGAGAGAGAGAGAGAGAGAGAGAGAGAGAGAGAGAGATTTCACCGCAATATTTATAATAGGAAACAAACATACTTTAATTAGCTTCCTGCACAGATTAAGATACAGAGACTGCGCTCACCCCTACGATAATTTTGAAACCAAAAAAAAAGTATAAAGAATTTTATAACAGTAATCTGTGTCCATCGGAGCGGTGTTGGTGATAGCGTCCCGTGTTTAATGGAGCGACAATCAAAACCGCCTGGAACACCGCCCCCCCCTTCCTTGAAAATTGTATTATCACTCAGATCACCTCCTCCTATCCCTATAAAAGAGCTTTTGCATTTGATATATGTTTTTATTGTTCAGCTTGATCAAACATGACTTAAAGGGAACTTAAAGATGGTTTAAAGACAACTTAAAGGGAGAGTAAATGCCACTTAAAGATGCTTTAAGGTGGCTTAAAGATGGCTTGAGGTGACTTAAAGAAGGACATTAAGGACCTATAAGTTCAGCTTAAAGATGACTTAAAGGTGGCTTAAAGATATTATATCCTTTAAGCCGCATTTACGCTACATTTAAGCCGCCTTGAAGGACTTGCTTAAAGATTGCTTTCCGCCCTGTGTTTATAACTTATTTTAGAAGTACGTAGGGTCAATATAGAACATATTATAACCAGCCAGAAAGTGAGGTTGTGTTGATACCAACTCTTTTTATAAATGCCAAGTACATTTAAGCATTTTTTTTTACATTGGACATCTTTAATATACCGTGTATTATAGAAATTCCTAAAAGGGAACTCAATATACAAATACATTTGATGTGTGTCTTTTAAATGTACGTCCCTGTCGACATTTGTAGGGGAATGGTTATTATAAGAATACAATGACCCAGCACTCAAATCCCATTTTACAGATATACAAATAATTCTATGGAAATAATTATTAAAGCACTTTTATTTTACTTTATAAAAAAGATAAATAGTGTTGTTCTAAACAGAATTTAAGTTGATTAAAGATTAATTGTTTTTGCAAAAGTACTGATAAAATTCAGGCAGCTAAAGAAAAGTGGGACGAACATATATATTTCACATACACATATAAACAAGAGAAAGGCTTTTAAATATTCAACGTGCTTGAGTCCTTAGAAAAAATAATTTAAAAAAACCTTCATAACACGCGATCATATATCATATAACCATGACTCATTGTAACTAGATAAGGAAGAAAAAACATTTGATTGTGTGTAGTAAGTGGTATGCCACTCAAGGCTTCACATCCGCCAAATAATCACGGGACATTTTATGTGGACCCTTAAAAATGGAAACACTTCAGAAAACGAAAAGAAATTTAAACATTTGGTTTCAATAACGTAAGTTTTACGATTTCAACATTTATTATAACCAGATTAATATCGATGTAATGGTTTTAATTCATTTAACATTTATTAATCAAACATTGAAATGAACATTTATAATGTATTTCTTAATTTTTCTTTAATATGTATGTGCGTTTTTGTGCACTAGACGTAATTTTTGAAAAAAAAACAACAAATTTAAGACCACTGAAATTATTTGTAATGACTTCATCAGCCTCGTAACCTAAAATAGAATGATATAAAGAGAGCAGCGCATGGTCTGGATTCGGTCGCGATAAAAGAACGTTATGGTTAGAAAGTACCTGTAAAAATTGCAATCAAATACCTTCAATTTAGCGCAGCTTCACAATTAAGAAATATCCCAAGTGTTAAAATAATGTTTATATGTAATAAATACCTCAATTTGCGCATAATCTGTTAAGTTATATATATGTTAGTTTAGATGGATAGATAGATAGATAGATAGATAGATAGATAAGCTTTATTTTAAGTCAGCATGTAGATAATTAGACATCACAAGCTCTAATGGGCTTTTGGATGACATTATCAATATGCCAAGTAATTAACAGTACAACACATAAGCGTAGAGCACTAGAGACTATTAATATAAAATGATATCAAAATATTACAGCACATTATTACAAGACAACATACACAGTTACATACACGACACACATGTTAAATGATAACACACAATAACATTTACACGACATAAAAATTGAAATCTGAACAAGACACACACACACACACACACACACACACACACGCATACACACACACACGCATACTTGTAAACACATGAAACTCACTACACAAGACTTCACACCAGTAAGTCACTACACTGCTTTCTAAGCATCCTAATGAAAATTTTGGAACAAATTTGTAGAAGAGGGACTTCTCTTATGATTCAACGGGGTCAATTACCCTTTAAATCTTTATATTTATAGTTTGAATTTTCACCTAGATTCCACTACATTTGACCACGTGACTCTTCAATGACACACACACGATTCTCACTACGTTGTCAGTGTTGAGATACACACATGAAACCGACTACTACATTCTCATTTCATTTATTTCACCTCAACGAGGACTTAATGCACATATTACTATATGTACTTTGAGTACATGACTATTGAAACACCTGTCCAAAATGTGTAGTTGAAAGTGCATGCAGCCAGCAGCTAATATTTTCTTGCATCAAATGGAATTGTTTTTAAAACATATTATGGACACTTGGGACCAAGAAATTTATGTGCTATATCAATTGGTCAGGGGAAGCATGCATAGACACAATTGATCCTTTTAGGCAAAGCTGTATGTATGTCAAGAACAAAGTATTTATTCCATTATGAAAACCTTTATTTTGAAAATTAATGACATGACAACTACATTAATTAAATTTTATTTTCAAAAGGTTCAGAACAGATGCATTAAAAAAAATAAGAATGAAAAAAATATTTCTTTGCAAAGAGAGAGACATGATTGGGAAATTTCATTACTCAATACTGAATTATCATGATATGCATTACCGGTATATAAAAAAACATACATGTATTTCATTTCATATCAAGGACATGTTAATAATTACTGTGATTTTAATGATCTAAAATAGCAGTGAAGCAAAAATTCAATCCAAACTTTTCCATAAAAGCATTTATGATTCACTTAGTACAGCTTGACCAAGGCAATCACTAGTTTGGAACAGTAAAAGGTACAAAATATGTGCAAGAATTCTTTCAATGTTAATATATACATTTGTTTAAAAAATGCAGTGCATAAAAACACTTGCATACACAAACATTGTTTTTGAAAGTGATTTCAAGAAATAATATACTGTATTTGAAGCACATAAAGTATGAAAAGTTATATGAAACCCTTGTTAATATTTTCAATAAATGACATAACAAGTACATTTACCAATTATTGAATCTAATTTCATTTTAATACTGTAACGTTGAGAACAGTCTTTTCATAAAAATTAATAATCAAGGAATTTGTATTTCCAACATGTGCATGCATTTCATTTGATATCAAACTCTTGATCAAAGTTTTTTCATATCAGTCAACAATTGATAACCAATAACAGAAGTGAAGTACAAACTTATACAATCATGATTCACTTACGGTTTGATCAAGGCAGTCATAGTTCAGTACAGTAAAAAATAAAAAACATATGCAACAATTCTTTTAATGTTACTAAGTTAAATGCAATCAGTGATAGAATACATATGCAGTGGATTGAAAAAATGTATGCGTAACCAAAACTGGTTTTGCAAGTGATTACAAGAAATAACATTTTATATGAAAGAGGGCATCTCTAATAGGCATTTAAGAAATACCAAATACATGTACACATTTTTTCAAAGAACAAATGAAATGAAACATGAACAAGCAATAACAGTTTGTATTAAAACAGAAAATTTTAAGGCCTAGATCTAGAACAATCATGACGTCATAATTGATTTGATGAATCTTTTTTTTTTGTACTTTACGACTTAAAAGAAGTCCTGTAGAAAATCAAAGTTTCTAATTGAATTATGGGGAAAAAAAACCCTGATACTTATATTCAAATTGACATTATTCTGAAGGGGAGGACAAGAGTTTATTTAATGCCGTTTTTGGAGTGCCTGCAAGCATACTATACATATTTCATTAGTCATAAAAAGGACAAAACTACAAGATTTTTTACTTCCTTCCTTCACATTATATTCAAATTGACACTTAAAAACATGATTTTTCATTGTGTTTATTACAAGATTAAGCTCTAGTACACCCTCTCAATGTTATTGTTATGAAGCATCATTGAAAAAAAATTATATCCTGAATTTCATAAACCTGTAGTCATCTTTCATTTACTAGATCTTGACCTTCGATCATCACAAACTAAATTTACCATTAAGTTTTTCAAAATTACATGACTGACAAATTACACTAAATTACATTTTATCAACTAGTTTTTTGTTTTCACGTTTTTGAGTTGTAATTAAATTTTTCACTGCAAATTTGATCTGCTTCCATGGAAATTTTGCCAAGCATGACTCCTTTTTCATTGCATTAAGACACTCCAACTGACAAGGAGTCTTCCCTTGGATAATGTTCCTTCTGAAAAGCTTCTTCAGGGCACCTTTCTCAGTAGGTGTCCAGTGGTGCCTGGGAGTTGGTGCTGAAACCAAAAAAAAAACAAGCACTTGTCAATTGAAAATATATATTGCAGAATGTGTTTCAAAAGTAAAAGAACTTCAGATACATGTACTTTATCGACATTTGAAATAGAAAAGAAACAATGAAAGAAAGCACAAAGATAATACCTGATTTTGGTTTCTTTTTTACAGGCCCTTGGGAACCTTAATTTAAAAAAAAAAAAAACACATTAATTTCTTAATTATGCTTCATTGAATTAAATTAAGGAAAAGGAACAAGATATCTATGTACCAATGTCTACTAGCAATGTCTCTACTGTGAATAATCAAAATAAGAATAATCAACATTTAACAGGAAGCTGATATCTGGTTTGTTCAAAAATAAATATCACACCACATGACATACCTTTACAGAGATGGTGTTAAAATTTCAAGCATTTGCGATTGATAGTTGCTAAGAAATCTGTGACCATTTTTTCTTTCAAATATCTAACTATAAATAGTCTTCATAAACATGTAACACAAATTGATAATAATAAAACAGTATACCCCACCTCCATCAGAGCAGAGATATAAATAATACTTTTATCATACACATACCTGGTTCCTGTTATGCAGACATTGGGGAAACTGAAAAAATTAAAGGAATTGAACAAGTCAGATCATATGCAATAATGCTAAAATAATAACTGTTTTTAACTTCTGTCTCTTTCATATTAATTAAATATTATGAGAAGGGAATTAATGATTGTAATATGATCATGCATTCAAGTCAGAAACTGCAGAATGAATGAATTATTACTCACTTACAGGATATTTTGATTGTAATAGAATTCATAAAGTTAACAAGTTCAATATTTTTTAAAAGGAAATTCAAGGTGATGTATTAGGCTCTAGCAAAAATAACATGCAAAATGCTTGACCAACTTCAATATCATGCATGTATACAGCATGTACACATGATTTATGTTGCCTATAGGTTTATCTTCTGATGAAATCATAACAACGATATTTTGAAATTTTACACTATTTTGTGTGACTAATTTACCAATATCCACTGCTTCAATGTATTCTTCATCATCATCCAAGTATTCTGTTTTCTCTTCATCACTCTCACTGTCTACTGCTTCTGTTTAAAGAAATTAATGTATCATAAAAATATACATGTAGTTTTATTGTGTTATCGTAATAAAGTAAATAAATAAATATCGTAATAATAATGCATTTTTAATAACCTTGATTTAAAACCTATTTTTTTAATTTATTAATTGATTAATACATGTATATTATATCTAGTTTACTGGCATTTACCTTTGTCATCAAGTTGTATTTCATCAAAATCTTTCCCCTTGAATTTGGATATGGATCCATTGTTTAGGCTATGTAGTATCTTTGACACTTTGGCAATCTGCATTGTATCCTCTGGTAATCTATAAAACTGTCGATGGACCCTTATGTCGTGCCCCTGAAAAGTGGCCAAGATATCCTGCGATGTCTCATTTAGGTTGAGTATTTGCGCAAGAGTTGCAAGTTGTTTCTTAAGTTTGGTAGAGGTAATAGCAGTAGGATTATCTACACCTGCCTCCTTTGCAAACCTCCTTAGGCAGTCACTTCCTCTGTATGGAAATTTGGAATCTCCCGGTTTTGAAAACAAACAGTCTCCAGAAACTTTTGCCTTTTCTCTCTGCTGAATAAGGATCTTGATATTCTTCTTCATCTCATCCGTTAGCAAAACGGCCACTTTTCTCCCCCTTTTCCCCTTTATTTCAACTCCAGTATGAGTATTGCACAATTTCTTCTCAAATTCATTTAGTGTGCTTAGCACTACCTCATCAGGTTTTCCACTTCCATTTTCAGCATCAGAAAATTCTTGCAGCTTGATACGTTCAGCCTCCCCACTTCTACGTCGGTTGAATAAAATCAGTTGCGCTAAGCACAACTGTGCCATTTTTGCATATAATGACATGTCAAACTGTACTATGATCTTTTCACAAACTGTCTCCACCTCTTTGGCCAGGTAATTATTCAGTTTGACAACATCTTTAACAACTGGAAGGAGAAGAGGTTTGTTGTATTTCTTTTCACTTAAGGAGGTTAATGCATGTCCCGATATGTCATTGGTCCATTCTGTTTCATATAGAGTAAGAAATCGGTCTGCTTCTTCAATCTTTGCTCTGTCATTTTCTTTGATACCGTCAGACCGCATATAACGGGCGCACTTTTGTAGACTATGCCCAATCTTCAGAGCCAAGGATGGACTGGTATAGGTATGAGATTCCTCATCAAATCCAGCTATAGTACGCACATTCTGAATTAAAATATCCCAGTTTTTGCTCAAAAGAGCCTCATCTAAACACTGTATATCTTTTGATAATTTGCATGCAAATAGAAGTCTACCAACTTCTCCTAATTTTTGAGATATGTATTGAGTTTTGTGTGGCTCGTGGCCTTGTTTTTCAAACAGTCTCCGACCATAATCTAGAATTCTAGGATCTGATTGAATTATCACTTTAACCTCATCATCTCGCATGGTAAGTAGTACTTTTTTGAAAAGCCCATCTTGACATTTTCTGATTGGAAGTAAAAGGCGACCTTTCTGTACAGGATTTTGGCTTTTCTTTTCAGATAAACAGTATTTACTGTGTTTCCACATGTCAGTTTTCTTATAAAAGGCCTTGCAATTCTCACATGGAATAAGGTCTTTGATCTCACATTTTGTAGAACGTTTCTTTGGAATCATTATGCCAGCTCCTTTTTCCAGAACAGATATGTTATGAGCAAAGTCTCCTTTATTCACAAGTTCCTCCCACATTTTTCTCCTTTCTTTGCTTTTTTTTGGGAACACTAAAATCTTGGCTACTTCAACTTCTGTTTTATGTGCAAGCTCAAGGTGTCTTGCAATGTTTGCAATCATCTTCTCACAAAAGAAGCAGGCATGCAGCTTGTTTTTTAAGTTTCCATTTGAATTTTTAGGAACACCTTGAAAAGAAATGTCCTTATCTTTCTTTCCAGAAAGCATGGGATATTTTTCACTTTCAATGCTACCACAACTTTCTTCACTATCAGATACTATTTCTCTTCTAGGATCAATAGTAGGACATTCTGAAATAACAAGATTTAATTTATTGTCCAAAAAGGGATTAAATAAATAAATGAGGGCTGTTATTTTATTGTTAAAGGATTTGACAATATATAGTTTAATGCATATGCAAAGACATGAATGCTACTTAATATTTAAAATTGTATCATTTAAAAGCTATTTCATACACAATAGTTTTTAAGAGCCCATATGAACAGATGAAAAACTTTAATATTACATGTATAGATGAAAATCAATTACTTTCTAATCCAATGTCACTGCAAGATAATTCCCCCAAACTGTCAGGATGAAGATCATCTTGGTTTTCTAGGGTTAAAATATGTAATAAAATATTATACAGGTATAATTTTGATTGGGATTGTTTATCTTAAAATTTAGTGTAAATTGTTCATGCATTTATATTAAACATCTTATTATAACCCAAAGTTGATTTTTACTTACAAAATTAAATTTAAGTGTTAAACAATAGAAACTATTAATTATACATATTACATGAATACTTTTGAAGATAATGATACATTGACAAATTGAATTCTCTGTAATAGCTGATAACTGCAGTAAAAAGGACATACTATACCTTCAAAAAGAGAGTCAGAATCATTGTCAGAGCTATGATCTGGCTCATAATCAGGGTCTTTCACTGACAATAAAATAGGATAAAATTCATTTAAAGCTACATTTACTGTGTATTCAATAGTATTTTTAAAATTTTGGAAACCGTACAAAATTTGTCCATTTGATACGCCAATTAAAAGATACCTTTTTGAGTGTGACAAGTGTGACTTATTAATGTTGCATTTGGTCAAAATGAATTCAACGTACGGAAACCAATAAAAATTTTGAATGCATAGTTATGAAGAACAAATGTTTACATCTGTGTGGAAAAGGATGTCATTTACTGAAAGTGAGACAAATGGTCAGCAAATTAGAGAAGAGAAGAGAGAGAGAGAGAGAGAGAGAGAGATCTGATACATTTGAGATGGTGTGAATAAATATTACTCTTTATTCTCACCAGAATTATCATCATCATCATCACTAAGTCTATCATTTCCAGCATTCAACCGACCTTGGCCTTGCTTTGGCACTGTTCCTGAAAGTAAACAAAAACATAATTATAAAATTTTCTCTCAAACATCAGCTAGAAAATAAGATATATTGCAAGAAAGAGAGGTAGATAGAGAAAGAGAACAATAAATTCAGTTCTCTAAAGTTTAAATTAATGATGACACTTAATCTGAATGTCACTACATGCGTGCAAAACTGATATAGAAGAGAGAGAGAGAGAGAGAGAGAGAGAGAGCAATATCAATGAAGAGAGGGAGAAAGATAAATTATTATTCTTCAGATTAATTTTTTTTTTCTTTATACATTCAACCTGAATGTCACTACATGTGTGCAAAACTTATGAGAGAGAGAGAGAGAGAGAGAGAGAGAGAGAGAGAGAGAGAGAGAGAGAAAGAGAGAGAGAGATATTAGATTTGAGATGGTGTTGAGTTAATACATTTAAATTATAATCAATTTTTTTTCTCACCAGAAAGAGCATCCTCATCTATGTCATCATCATCACTAAGTCTATCATTTTCAGCATGCAATCGACCTTTGCATTGCTTTAACATTGTTCCTAAAAGTAAACACAAACATTTATAACACATTTACTGGAATGGACATATTCTCAAAAATCAGCTACAAAATGAGGGATATAGCAAAGGAGAGAAAGGTAGAGGTAGAGAAAGGAAGAAAGAATTCAAAAATATTTTTGATGATGTTTGATAAATAAAACAAAATTAATCTTTAACTATGCATCAACTGATATCATTAAGAGTGAGAGAACAGAGAGAAAGACACAGAGAAAGAGAACAAAAACTTCAGTTCTCTTAAATTTTAATTAACGATGACACTTAACCTGAATGTCACTACATGTTTTTAACACTGAAAGAGAGCGAGAGAGAGACAGAGAGACAGAGAGAGTAATGAAAAAAATTGGAGACATAATGAGAGAGAAAGATAAATCAATATTCATCATTTATACACTCTCAACCTGAATGTCACTACATGTATGTAACACCTATATAGATGAGAGAAAGAAAGAGAGAGAGATTAGATTTAAGATGGTGTTGAGTAAATACATGTAAATTATAATCAATATTTATCCTCACCAGAAAGAGCATCCTCATCTATGTCATCATCATCACTAAGTCTATCATTTCCAGCATGCAATCGACCTTTGCCTTGCTTTAACATTGTTCCTAAAAGTAAATACAAACATTTATAACATATTTACAGACATTTTCTCAAAAATCTGCTGGAAAATGAGGTATATAGCAACAGAGAGAAAGGTAGAGGTAGAGAAAGGAGGAGAGATTTCAAAAATATTTTTATTAAGCTTGGAATATCTTTTGAGTGTAAGAGAGAGAAAGAGAGAGAGAGTGAGAGAGAGATAAAGAGGGAGGGAAATAATTAGAGGGAGAGAGAAAAAGAACAAAAAATTCAGTTCTCTTAGGTTTAACTTGATGATGACACTAAACCTGAATGTCACTACATGTGTGCAAAACGAGAGAGAGAGAGAGAGAGAGGGAGACAGACAGGCAAACAGACAGACAGACTGACAGAACAATGAATAGAGTGAGAGATGGGGTAAGAGGAAAGTTCTTTAGTTTAACTCATTTTTTAAACACTTTCAACCTGAATGTCACTACATGTGTGCAAAACTGATATGATTGAGGAGAGAGAGAGAGAGAGCGAAGAAAGAGAGAGAGGGAGGGAGAGAGAGTTTATATTTGAGATGATGTTGCGTAAATACATGTAAATATAATCAATATTTATCCTCACCAGAAAGAGCATCCTCATCTATGTCATCATCATCACTAAGTCTATCATTTCCAGCATGCAATCGACCTTTGCCTTGCTTTAACATTGTTCCTAAAAGTAAATACAAACATTTATAACATATTTACAGACATTTTCTTAAAAATCTGCTGGAAAATGAGGGATATAGCAACAGAGAGAAAGGTAGAGGTAGAGAAAGGAGGAGAGATTTCAAAAATATTTTTATTGAGCTTGGAATATCTTTTGAGTGTAAGAGAGAGAAAGAGAGAGAAAGAGAGAGAGTGAGAGAGAGATAAAGAGGGAGGGAAATGATTAGAGGGAGAGAGAAAAAGAACAAAAAATTCAGTTCTCTTAGGTTTAACTTGATGATGACACTAAACCTGAATGTCACTACATGTGTGCAAAACGAGAGAGAGAGAGAGAGAGAGACACAGACAGACAGGCAGGCAGACAGACAGACAGACAGACAGAACAATGAATAGAGTGAGAGACGGGGTAAGAGAAAAGTTCTTTAGTTTAACTCATTTTTTAAACACTTTCAACCTGAATGTCGATAACTACATGTGTGCAAAACTGATATGATTGAGGAGAGAGAGAGAGAGAGAGAGCGAAGAAAGAGAGAGAGAGAGAGGGAGAGAGAGTTTATATTTGTCAATGAGATGATGTTGCGTAAATACATGTAAATTATAATCAATATTTATCCTCACCAGAAAGAGCATCCTCATCTATGTCATCATCATCACTAAGTCTATCATTTCCAGCATGCAATCGACCTTTGCCTTGCTTTAACATTGTTCCTAAAAGTAAATACAAACATTTATAACATATTTATAGACATTTTCTCAAAAATCTGCTGGAAAATGAGGGATATAGCAACAGAGAGAAAGGTAGAGGTAGAGAAAGGAGGAGAGATTTCAAAAATATTTTTATTAAGCTTGGAATATCTTTTGAGTGTAAGAGAGAGAAAGACAGACAGACAGAGAGAGAGAGAGACAGACAGACAGACAGACTGACAGACAGACAGACAGAACAATGAATAGAGTGAGAGACGGGGTAAGAGAAAAGTTCTTTAGTTTAACTCATTTTTTAAACACTTTCAACCTGAATGTCACTACATGTGTGCAAAACTGATATGATTGAGGAGAGAGAGAGAGAGAGAGCGAAGAAAGAGAGAGAAAGAGGGAGAGAGAGTTTATATTTGAGATGATGTTGCGTAAATACATGTAAATTATAATCAATATTTATCCTCACCAGAAAGAGCATCTTCATCTATGTCATCATCATCACTAAGTCTATCATTTCCAGCATGCAATCGATCTTTGCCTTGCTTTAACATTGTTCCTATAAGTAAATACAAACATTTATAACATATTTATAGACATTTTCTCAAAAATCTGCTGCAAAATGAGGGATATAGCAACAGAGAAAAAGGTAGAGGTAGAGAAAGGAGGAGAGATTTCAAAAATATTTTTATTAAGCTTGGAATATCTTTTGAGTGTAAAAGGACAAACAGAGAGTGAGAGAGAGAGAGAGATAAAGAGGGAGGGAAATAATTAGAGGGAGAGAGAAAAAGAACAAAAAATTCAGTTCTCTTAGGTTTAACTTGATGATGACACTAAACCTGAATGTCACTACATGTGTGCAAAACGAGAGAGAGAGAGAGAGAGAGGCAGACAGACAGCAGACAGACAGACAGACAGACAAACAGAACAATGAATAGAGTGAGAGACGGGGTAAGAGAAAAGTTCTTTAGTTTAACTCATTTTTTAAACACTTTCAACCTGAATGTCACTACATGTGTGCAAAACTGATATGATTGAGGAGAGAGAGAGAGAGAGCAAAGAAAGAGAGAGAGAGAGGGAGAGAGAGTTTATATTTGAGATGATGTTGCGTAAATACATGTAAATTATAATCAATATTTATCCTCACCAGAAAGAGCATCTTCATCTATGTCATCATCATCACTAAGTCTATCATTTCCAGCATGCAATCGATCTTTGCCTTGCTTTAACATTGTTCCTATAAGTAAATACAAACATTTATAACATATTTACAGACATTTTCTTAAAAATCTGCTGGAAAATGAGGGATATAGCAACAGAGAAAAAGGTAGAGGTAGAGAAAGGAGGAGAGATTTCAAAAATATTTTTATTAAGCTTGGAATCTATTTTGAGTGTAAGAGAGAGAAAGAGAGAGAAAGAGAGAGAGTGAGCAAGAGAGAGATAAAGAGGGAGGGAAATGACTAGAGGGAGAGAGAAAAAGAACAAAAAATTCAGTTTTCTTAGGTTTAACTTGATGATGACACTAAACCTGTATGTCACTACATGTGTGCAGAACTGTATATATATATATAATAGATAGATAGATAGATAGATAGATAGATAGAGACGGAGGGAGAGGGAGAACATTGAATAGAGTGAGAAACGGGGAAAGAGAAAAATAAAAATCAATGTTCTTTAGTTTAACTTAATCTTTAAACACTTTCAACCTGAATGTCCCCACATATGTGCAAAACTGATATGAGAGAGAGAGAGAGAGAGAGAGAGAGAGAGAGAGAGAGAGATTGTGTTGAGTAAATACATGTAAATTATAATCAATATTTATTCTCACCAGAAAGAGCATCCTCATCTATGTCATCATCATCACTAAGTCTATCATTTTCAGCATGCAATCGACCTTTGCCTTGCTTTAACATTGTTCCTAAAAGTAAATACAAACATTTATAACACATTTACTGGAATGGACATATTCTCAAAAATCAGCTACAAAATGAGGGATATAGCAAAGGAGAGAAAGGTAGAGGTAGAGAAAGGAAGAGAGATTTCAAAATTATTTTTGATGATGTTTGATAAATAAAACAAAATTAATCTTTAACTATGCATCAACTGATATCATTAAGAGTGAGAGAACAGAGAGAAAGACAGAGAGAAAGAGAACAAAAACTTCAGTTCTCTTAAATTTTAATTAACGATGACACTTAACCTGAATGTCACTACATGTTTTAAACACTGAGAGAGAGCGAGTAATGAAAAAAATGGAGACATAATGAGAGAGAAAGATAAATCAATATTCATTATTTACCAGTATACACTTTCAACCTGAATGTCACTACATGTATGTAACACTTATATAGATGAGAGAAAGAGAGAGAGATTAGATTTGAGATGGTGTTGAGTAAATACATGTAAATTATAATTAATATTTTCCTCACCAGAAAGAGCATCCTCATCTATGTCATTATCATCACTAAGTCTATCATTTCCAGCATGCAATCGATCTTTGCCTTGCTTTAACATTGTTCCTATAAGTAAATACAAACATTTATAACATAGTTACAGACATTTTCTCAAAAATCTGCTGGAAAATGAGGGATATAGCAACAGAGAGAAAGGTAGAGGTAGAGGTTTAACTCATTTTTTAAACACTTTCAACCTTAATGTCACTACATCTGTGCAAAACTGATATGATTGGGAGAGAGAGAGAGAGAGAGAGAGAGAGAGAGAGAGAGAGAGAGAGAGAGAGAGACCGACCGACTGAGAGAGAAAGATAAATCAATACTACTGTGTAAGTTTAAATTGATTATGACACTTAACCTGAATGTCACTACATGTGTGCAACACTAAGAGAGAGAGAGAGAGAGAGAGAGAGAGAGAGAGAGAGAGAGAGGATTTAGATTTGAGATGGTGTTGAGTAAATACATGTAAATTATAATCAATATTTATTCTCACCAGAAAGAGCATCCTCATCTATGTCATCATCATCACTAAGTCTATCATTTCCAGCATGCAACTGACTTTGGCCTTGCTTTGGCATTGTTCCTGAAAGTAAACATTGAAAGTAAAACAAATATTTAAATGAAGATTTTCTTCTAAATCAGTAATGAAAATTACAGGTGTATTCGTAATCCAAATAACATGCAAATTAAATTTAAGGTATAAAAATAAAATGAAAAAAATCAACGAACTGAACTGTTTCAAAATGTTAAATAAATTTTGTAGCTTAAGATATCATTTGATCACAAATGAAATGTCATAACAAGAAATAATGTTCAATGAATGACTACATGTAAAAAGAAAACTAGCTTGCACAGTTATAACTATTCAATCTGTATTAAACCATACCTAAGGTTCAGAGAAAAATTAATCAGATCTGACATCAAAATTCTTTGTTACTCATCCCCCCCCCCTCCAAAAAATAAATAATAATAAAAATAATAATATAAATATATTTGAGTAAAACCTACAATTGAAGGAAAAAAATATATAAAAAATAATGACTTTAGTATAAATAAAGTGACCTTTGAATATTGAAATCATTTAAGAATAAATATAATTTGAAATGAAAAACAATGAAATTGTCTAAAATATGTTATAACTTACAAGAAAACAGTAATTGGGTCAATAAATAAGCATTTAAAAAACACATACCTGAGTGTACAATGTTTAATCAAAGAGTTTCAATTATGTAATTTAATCTGAACAAAGTTCATCATACTACTTTACGTATGCATCTGAAATCTAAGAGATATAAAGCAACATTGACTGTATCACTCAAGTTTGCAAGTAACTCTCTGAATTCCAAATGAAAATGATCTACTTGACCATCCTTCTGATTTACCATGCTATAAAGATACAATGCCATGTTAATTTCAAATAAGGAGTTATGGTTCAGCATGTTCAATGTGTTTTCAATGAAAATAACAAAGAAATCTTTAAAGCCAGTCCTGTGATTGTCATTGTACACATTTTTTAATGCTTTATAAGAAAAAATAACTATTTTTCTGATCACATTTTTAACAGTGTCAAATGCATTATGTAGCAATCAGAATATTTTGATATCAGTACAGGACACCTATTGCACTCAATACATACTGGGGGTAATACACAGTAAACAAAGCATACTGTTCCATACCTTTTTCTCTGAAAACCTTGGCTTTTTGAGATCAAAGGGGTCATCATCATCATCATCTTGTAAAAAATATAGTTATTAAAAATTAAAATTATTGTTCGAATTCGAACATAAACCTAGCAGAACATGTTAACCTGGAGTTGATATTATTTACTGAATGCTAACAGTATCCATTCAAAATTATTTCATCCATTTTGACAATAAGTTGTTCCGTTCTTGGTACTTATAATATATTTTGTCCTATATGTAGTGCGGATTCTTCAATGTAACACATCTACAAGTTACATATTTATTCACACAAGATTTGTTTCGCATCTCTTATGGAACTCATATCCTTTCTTTTCAGAACCAGTCACAGTGAATTTCATCAGACACCTTTGTATCTTGATACCTTTAATTTTGTATACTAATACATGTATTTACATTTTCAACTGTCTTTGTCTGTGATAACATTACTAATTAATGTTGAAGCCTATAGCCCAATAACTTCATGGAAGACGAGTGATACAAAATGGGTGTGCCATATAGCCTAATCGAAAATAGTATTGGCTGTGCCGCGAAGTAATACACAGCATGTGCTACATGAAAAAACAGTGGTTTTGATATGTTGTTTTAAAGTGTACAAATTGGGAATATTAAATATAAATATAAGTATTAAGGAATCGTTCTATGAATATTATGAGGTGATAATTTTGGTCAGAGTGTGGTCAAATTTATCACAAAGCCCTTTGGGCTTTATTGGATTTGACCATCCCCCAACCAAAATTATCACCTTATAATACTCAAAGAATGATTCCTTACTCCTAAAATAAAAACAGGTTCAACCTTTTCACACATTGATAAAATATCAGTCATAATTATAAACTGCCTCACCTGTAACTTCAGTTGTCTTCATCTCCATCTTAGTTTTCTAGAAACATATTTCAAATATTACATTAAATGCAAAACAATATCTTTAAAATAAAATAGCAGCATGCCATTGAAATTGATCATTTAACTTTTTAAGTGCTCTATAAGTGTTTTACATGTACAGTACATGTACCATCAGAATCTCCAAATCTAATATATCATAATGTAGTATGCCTATTATTTATAGT
Source organism: Magallana gigas (assembly GCF_902806645.1). Classification (NCBI taxonomy): domain Eukaryota; kingdom Metazoa; phylum Mollusca; class Bivalvia; order Ostreida; family Ostreidae; genus Magallana; species Magallana gigas. The sequence goes on from NW_022994865.1 coordinate 3,746,062, forward strand.
TAAAGTTTTCAGTAATACACACTCAACTTATATAAATGCTTCTCATTTGTGAAAGTATTTTAATAAAATTCATTTTCAAACATTAAAGCATACATTGTTTAATTAAGTGATCTTTTCAGAGAATTACATGAAAGTGTTGCCTCCAAGGAACATTCTCATCACCATAATCATAACGTATTTCTTCTCAAATATGTATATCTTGTAGAGCAAACAAACACAGCCTTGGATAATTATTGAAAACTTTCAAATTCATTGTTGCATTTGCCATCTTGTCATCATTGACATAACGGCACATTCTTTCTGGTACATCTGTAGCATCAACACTACAAAATTGAAACAATTCTAAAATAATATGCCCCAGCATACATGTAAAATTCTATGAAACTCCTTAGTTAATCTTACATTTATTTACTAGTAAAACTCCCAAAAATATATAGTTTTCCGAGTGGAAATGGATCAAAAGACTGCCCCCCACTCTCTCTCTCTCTCTCTCTCTCTCTCTCTCTCTCTCTCTCTCTCTCTCTCTCTCTTTCTCTCTCTCTCTCTTGAAAGAGTAATGGTGTACGTCAACAAACTAGTTACAAGCAAGATGAATATTATATTACATATTATTTAGAGACCTGAAAAAAATCTAAGTTGATGTTAAATACAGGATATAATACAAAAAATGCTATTATTAAAACCAAAACTAATTAAAGCAGATATCATTACATATCACTGAAAATATTTAAAAATGTAATCTAAAATATCATTTATTAAATTATTTACTGTAACAATTCTGATTATGTGAGAAAGAATAGGAGAAAAAGAGAAAAAAGTATACCGATATCAAAACAAAAACTCACACATGTTTCCCATTCCATTTGAAATGAAACATGTAACTGTGTTTTTTCTTCCTGCGTTTTCTCTCTCGAATTTCTGCCTCTTTTTCACTTATTCGATTGCCAACATACTCTAAAAGAAAGGCCCCCTTTTGGAAAAAAGCTGTTGTAAATACACCGAATCCTGTAAAATTAAGGTCAAAATAATAATTGGAATAATTAGCATGCAAAGTACATTTGTCATTTGTACACAGAATGATTATTAATAGAAATATAATATTACTTTAAACATGTTCAGAAATACATGATGACATTTATGTATGTACAATTATAAGACAGGGCTAGACACAAAGTCTCTGTACTTTATTCTAGCTGACAAGTGTTGGTTCAGTTTTACTAGTCTGCAGGCAATTTTATAATTTTGCCAAAAATAAATGTCAAGACGGTATCAGATAAAATAAGAACAATCACTAAAATATCCGATCTGCACGAATTCATGGATAAAATAGGCAATGCCTGCTGTCCGATCCTTTTCTTTTTGAAATAAAATATTGTTTAAAACTTAAAAATAATAAAATATAAATATTAAAGTCAAATTAATTCACAATTTTAAAATGGTTGTGATTTATGAAAATACATGATAACCAGTCTTGATATTTTGTTCAAGATTCCTATAAATTTTGTCAAGTTTGATCAAACTCTATCATATTTCTAAAGCTTCCATATCTCTATTGCAGCAATGTGTTAAATTAAATGAAGATCGCTTATTGGTTATTAAAATTTTTAATCATTAAATCAGATGATGTAAATAAGGTTTGAATTGACTGGCCATTATGCTAAATAGCTAAAATGCCCTCAGGGTTTTCCAGTAAAATGTAGATACCGTAATTGTAAATTATACCAAGTTTTTAAGCAGAACATTTTATCATTCCAATAGAACTGACAAGACACAGCCAGGTTTTATTAGTCCTACTTAAAAACTACTTTCGTCTTCGACCAATAAGGCAATGGGTTATAAAGTTAATGTCGAACCCTGTAAGTATAAAGGTAACAATTAATACCTATAGTGTTATTAATGAATCGTTTTTCAAATCCATCCTTGTCTAAACCTGCTTGACACCAAAATTTAGCATCTTCATCTGACCTTATTCTCTTAGCCTTTTCAAAAAAATCATAAATACAGTATAATTATACAGTACATATTGGATGTATCATATCAGTATTATATATGTACTAAATGGATGCTCTTTATAAAATCTTTATCTGTAATTCAAATGGTCTTGTTTAAGAACTTGTTGTATTTCAACATGATATGTCAAGTCATACTGTATTGAAAACACATTTTGTTCATTACTTGTAATCTACCTTCACTGGGTTTACTGCTTCTTTATTCATGCTTATCTGCACCTGAAATACATTTTTAAAGTACATGTACACGTACAAAAAAAAAAGAAAAATGGAAAAACTGTACTTACACAATACAGTAATTGACACATCCATAGATCACATGGGAGAAATTCATTTTAAATCCCTTGATGTTTGGTTTTAATTTTCCGGGTTGACCGACAGGTTTTAAAATTAGTCTTACCCGATGTTATGATTAAGCCATTGATTTAGTGAAAACCTTACGCACGTGCTTTAACAAGTACCTTTTCTTTTCAGTAAAATATACAGAACTGGATGTTTTTAAAACTAAATACAAATAACTATTGAAAAAATTCATAATTATTATTTATTTTATGCATCATATTAAGACCGGATTGCTCAGAACTACTGTACTGCGAGGCGATCGACATGTCATAAATGTGATAACTGAGTATCACGCATTGTTCCCACTGTAAGGGTCCTTCACCAGCTGTAAGAACTTGTTTAGCAATAATCATTATAATGACAACGATGCTGATATGCATAATTTTTACAGTTTAATAATTCAAAAATTTGACCATGGCTCAATATTATTGTTTCGTCTCAATCAATTTTTCATTTTCATTGCGTCTCCAAATTATCGTAAAACGGTTCGTGTTAATTATAGACTACATGTAGGTATCGGTATGGTCAATCATCAAACAAATATCACCTTGCAGGACAAGTGTCGCCTGAATAAACAAACCGTGACACGGGTCCCGCTTCTAACGCCTTGAGCCATTTAAATGACCAAGTAGGTGTAAACTAGGTATGGCGCTTGGAGATACAAGGCGACTTCGAGGTATCGAGAGTAAAAAAATATAGATTATGAATGACGGCCTTTACGGGACTGCAGTTTGACTTCGAGGGAACAAGGGTTTCGAGAAATCAAAAGTTCGAGAATCAAGAGTAAATTTGCTTAGTTATATAGGGGAAAAAATTGGGACCCTGGACTCACTTCGAGCGATCAAGAACTTCGAGCGATCAAAGTTCGAGCCATCGAGAATTACCTGTATGTCAATCGAGGGCTTCCAACTAGTATTTCAAGAGCGGCGGTTACGACTTACTTTTGTTCTTTCTACTTTGATGTGCGTTCACAGTTTGAGATGGCAAGATACAGATACAGACACACGTATAAGTATCCATCGTCATGAACATGTGCATATGTAATGATCGACTCTAATCCGGGCCCCGACACATTTTCGAAATATTTTTTAAAAAGTTACTTTCATTGTTTATGATTATGGTAATTTTAACGACACTACAACTTACAGGTTTCGACATGATAAAGCAAAACATCCAATATACATGTCACTATGTGCTCACAGTGCTGCTCATGTATAATAAGCCTACCAGCAATACGGTCTACTTTCACTTTCACAGGAAGTGAATGTTACCCTAAGATCATTCTCAGGCCAGAGCTTTGAAATACCGAATGTGACTGGTCCTTCTTCTTCTTCTTCTTCCCCGTATAGTTCAGACCGCCATCTGGTGTACTATCGAACAATATATGGTCCGATGTATTTGATGCGCGGGTATAAAGCTGGAGGGTCGTTCAGGGGGGGGGGCACCCCCAATGAAAATTCAAACAAATTAATTTCACATTGTAAACTTATCATCAAAATGCATCAAGTTGAAAAATATCTGAATCCGCGCATGGTAAGATCATAATTATACATGCATATGAAATAAATATGACCAAGTAAATTCATCTTAAACCATGCAGCTATTAAGGTAATGGGACAGTTTATTAATGTAGACTCACATGTTAACTTTTAGACCTAAGAATATTTTTATTTTGGTCAGTTGTGAAGTTAAGTGTAATGCATGTAAGACTTTGTATACCTGTTGACTTGTAGTAAAAATTGACCTGCTGGATTTATAGTATAGGGGTAAATGTAATAATCAAGATTATATGTATTGTTACTGTAGCAACTAGACAGTAACAGAAAGTAAACCTTAAACAAACCCAAGGTTAAATTTAGCTTTTTCCCCTTCAGATCTATTACTAGGACCCCAAGCAAATTACCCAGAACAAACCTTGAGGGACTCCTGGATGGACCAAGATAAAAAACTCATAAGCCCTTCCCAATTAAAAAGGCTGTTATATTCTTAATTTTCCCTACCAACACTGACAAGTTTTTAAAATTCAACCAGGATTACAATTTAAAACCATGCATGCAATTTTTTTTTTCATAACATTGATATGAGTGTCACTGGTTTGTTTGTAAATATGAACATGTATATTGTATACAGTGGTATATATTGGTAAACGACATGTATAAATACTGTATATATATCACCTTTGGTTAATGTTTTACACTATACATTTTGATGCTCCTGCTACATCTTTTCATTATACTGCATTGAGCCATTGCAGTTAAGATGTGACAAAGTAAACAAATATGGTTGATCTGTACCATAGGCGTCGGAACCGGGGGGGCTAGGGGGGGCTTAGCCCCCCCACTTTTTTTGCAAAGTTATACCTAATCATTAAAAACATAGCATGATAGAGGGTTCAGCCCCCCCCCCCCCCACTTTTTATCGCAGGAAAGATAACTGTTCCTAAATTTACCTTAAAAGATTGAGAAGTTGGATTCAGAAGCATTCTAGCCCCCCCCCCCCCCCCCCCCACGGATTAGAAATTGCATGATTTTTGGGGAAAAAAATTTGGGTAAGTAATTTTTTTTTGTATATAGGTATACCCTTAATTTCAAGTATATTACAGTATTCATCATACATTTCACAAAAGTTATACAGTAATGCAGCTAAATTTGCAATGGGATAAATGATTGCTTGCAAAATAATTCATGATTATTTGAAATGTGATGCATTAATTATTCAAGTTGTAGCACTGAAGTAAATCACAAGGTACAGAATGTTGATTTGACTGGAATAATCTGCCAAAATTTTTTTTGGCTGATTTGGTTGTTGTTTACTTGAAATATCAAACAAGCAAATTTTATTCTTGATATATCAATCCTACAACTCACAATTTGATAATGGCTGGATGATGGATGCATTCAGAACAAGATAGAATTCCTGGGGAAAAATTGTTAGAGGAACAGTTGAAGCATTTCATGGATAGATCGATAGAGAGAGAAAGAGAGAGAGAGAGAGATGCATGTGTGATGACCATAACTTTCCTTTCTTAAGAAAAATTCTCTTCCAAAGTCTCAATATGGAAACTGCCAATGACACTGGTCTTTATGCAAATTCATAACTAAACTGAGAACAAAAATGCATTGTAATACCAGTGAACAGCCACATACATGTACTGCCTATTATGCATTGGGATGTTGGTTGATGATTTTTGCCATAGTTCATGTGCAATTCCTTTTACCTTTGATCTAAGATACACATTTGAACTACAATTTAAATATTCTTATGACTTTTACTTATGCGCAGAACTGAGTGGAATATATTTATATACGAAGGTAATATACTGCGATTATAACAACCAATCAGTTTGGTCATTTTTTGTACCAATTTTAATCTTCAATGTGCATGCACAGCCCACTACAACAGTTCTATATTTCTATATGATTATATATAATTATTGATCATTCTTATTGATAATGCTCAGTAGAACAATGAAAATTTGCTTATATATGTTTCATGAAATTTATAGCATATTTCTTTTGAACATTTGTTAAGCTGTATGGTAAATATATATATATATATATATATATATATATATATATATATATATATATATATATATATATATATGCAGCCGTTTTACATAAAATAATATTACATAAAGCATACTGAGCAACCACACTCCTTGCCATTCCAAAAGGCTATCATGGATTCAAATTCTGAAAAGTTAGTTTCCGTTCATCATTCAACATTTGCAGGTAGAGATTTCCAGGTAATTGGTGCTGCCTATATCTAAAAGACATTTTGCTAAATAAGGACGCTCTTTTTTCAATTGTTTGAGTGTTTTCCTTGAGCAGAAATGTCACACAAGAGAAGAAAAGTTAAAGTTTGATAGAATAAAACTATAAAATATAGTGTTTTTCTTTTTCCGAGTAATGTACTGAACCAATACCTTTCTAAACATGCAATAGTTGGACAGCTTTTTTGCAAATATTACTTGCATGAACATTACATTTAAGCATACAATCAATATCAATACTCAAATATTGAACGGTTTCATAACAAAAGATTTCCGCCTCATCAATCTTAAAAACACATTTCTAAGGACGAATTTTCTTGTCTAATGCAATTGCTTGGAGTTTAAAAGGATTTGCCTGCTTTCAAAAAACAACTTGCATATGCATTCCGGTGCATAATCAAGACAAATCAATTGACCCCGGAAAGTAAATATCAAGGTTAATCCCCTTGTTTCTCTAATAACGTGTCAAAGTGTTTTTTCTTCTCTTTTGTGAAAGACGATTCCTTTTAATTGTGCTGAGAAATGAACCTTTGGCGCCTCGACGGCTACTCTGCTGAAATTAAAACTCTGTTTGTCAGCTTTTAAAATTTAAATCAGATTACGTTCACAAAATCTGCTTAAAAAAGTTGATATCAGTTTTCTTCTTTTAGAAATATAGTGAAATATTATTACCTATCAAAACCTCAAAAGGACTATCCCCCTAACTGGATGAAGCGAGTGCAGATAAATAAACAATAAAAAAAACCCGCTTCTATCACCCCAACATCTATTATTGTTACAATGTATCAAAGCATAGGTGCAAACATGTATAACATATTAAAAAAAATCAACCCAACGGTGCGTTGATGTAATTGAACATGAACCTTAAAAAATCACATCTCATTTATCGATTTTAAGCAAAGAAATATCGCTAAAACACTGAATAAATACAGTTTGTTTGAATTACAGAAAATTACCTAGACGTAGTATTATTAGATAGCGCTTGTGCATAACTTTGATTTCTTCTTAAAATGAACACCTATATGTTGCAGTCAATTTGGATAAGAATAAAACTGACTTTACATTTTTTTAAATACTTATTTCTATAATGGGTTGTTTTCTTACAACATTGCAAGGAAAAAAGCATTTACCAAATAACTTTAAATATCCAGAGTAGAATACGGTTTTGACTCGAAAACAACATTTTAAACGTAATTTTCTTTACCTTAACATTGAATACAAATCTTTTTAGCTCATCAATTTAGTTTATATCAAATACATTTACCTCTTTATAAAAATACATGTTTGCCCCTACGCGCTTCATCTATTTGGCTTGGTTGCTATTTGAATTGTGCAGTATTGTCTTTAGAGCATTTATTATTTTATGAATTGTAAAGTGTTTTACGTACGAATTGGGGTATGGGCTTCACACCTTATCCAGTGTAGTATCTGACATAAGAGGCCACATTTATTGTATACAATAACATATCGAAGTACATGAGTTTCTATCGTACTTCCGATTCTGAATGAAACATTAAAGATGAATTACTAGTGTAATTCGTTTAACATTTTTAAGGAACAAGATATTTTTCTTTGAGTACTATGCGGTGAACAATGCAGCGAATAACAGACTGATCACGCCCGTCCGTATTTGACTAGCTTATAATATTCGAAGAATGATTTGTAATTACTTATATTCACATCATTTTCCGAACATATACTATGTAATATTTATGAAAATATTTATTTAAATTAATCATTGGGCCATGCATTACAAAATAGATTGGTAGGGTCATCATAGACAAAGACACAGGAAAATGTAAATATCAACGTGTAAAATCTTAAATCGCATGAACAAGGATACATTTTTTTCTGAATGCCAAGAATACTAAATTATACGCTGAGTGCATTAAATGTAAACATGACTGTTACATGTAATATTTATTCTTAAATAAGTTTAACCTTTAAATTTTGCATTGGTCGTATAGTATTGTGCTTCTATTATATTATAGCTTGTGTACAAAATGAATTTGTGTGTTAATTTCAATCGGGGCGTGATCAAATACATCAGAAAGCCCATAGGGCTTTATTGGATTTGATCACGCCCCGATCAGAAGTATCATCTCGTTATTATGAAAGAATGATTACTTGTTCCTTAATTTATCCCTCCAGTTTTGATATTGGAATGGATAGAAATTTTATGTTAGTGACAATGACGATTAACTTTATTCTCATAACTGAAGTTACAATGTAGAGAGAATACTTATGTACAATTTATACAAACTACAATATATAATAGATGAAAATCATTGGTACAGGCTTGATGAAGGGATAACAGATATAATTTAACCAAGAGAGCTAACTCTCTTTAATAGAGTATTTAATAGTTTACAAATATTGGTAAGTCAATTTATGTGTCTGAAATTAAACAGTGTTTCAATTTTAAAACATTTGGATTTGTTATGAAATATTTTGGTAAACATATAACCATTGAATTGGATATATATATATATATATATATATATATATATATATATATATATATATATATATATATATATATATATATATATATATATATACATTAGTACATTTGCAAAAAAATAGTGAAATTCATCCCCAATTTCATTGCAGGCGCATAATTAACAAATTCTGTTTTCTCTAGGAATATTAAATCATCCACCTTTCTCAATAGGTAATTTAGCACTACCCGTTCTAAAAGAACAATATTTCCTACATAAATTTGTTGGCAAAATCAATAAATACTTTTGAAAATCCATGTGAATTTTATGTTATGAAAACACCAAACTTCGCATCCATATAATAATATTGGTTTGATAATTTAATCAAACAAGTCTAATTTACATTCAATTGCTAAATTATGCGTTCTGCACTTCCCAATAACACTGTATATTACTTTTTTTTAGCTTTGTCAAACAGTTCTTTAACATTAAGATTAAAAGATTTGCTTTTACAAAAAGTAAAACACTTAGGTTTTTAAAGTTGTTAACAATTTCTAACTGGAAACCTTTTAAAGTAAAACAGTTGGTTTGATTACCTCTACCAAATATTACAACTTCAGGTTTTTTTTACTGTTAATTAAAGACGCCACTTTTTATCTAGGGAAAAAAAATGGATTTTCTGACAATAAGATGGTGTTATCTGCATACAATAAGACAAAAAGATAGTGATTAGTGTAGTAAGTGGTTAAATTTATTTTAACTAGTTTCAGTACTTTGTACTACGATTTTTATGTTCATTCAATGTAATGTTTCTTCTCAAATTTTCAGGCATACTGCATAATACTAACGCACGATATGCAATTTGTCTGCATCGCTTGGTGTGTTATAGGAATGACAACATCCAAAAAATGCATTCAATGCTTAAAGGTTTACGCACCCAGTAACGCCGCTTTATACAATACAAAGTACGCCCAACCACGTGTTTGTGCATGTCCTTAAACTAGAGTTAGGTCAAAAACTTACGCATCCTTATGAAACGAGAATCTGGAGCATCCAAAAAATTGATATGCAATATGTACATGTAGGTCCCATATGTTAAGCACATGAGAAGCAGAAGTAAAATGTGAAGCCTGCGGCCTTGGCTGTTGTCTTGACTACAAACGGGAGGTAAAATAACACGAAAAGTAGGTGGATTGGGTCATTGTAAACTATACACCGGTAAGTTTTTGACATGTGTTGGTACAACATGCACATGGTACGGAAGTTCAACCCTTTGCAGGAAATTGACTGGGGGGGGGGTCTAAAAAGCTGAAAAATCATGAAAAATTAGCAAAATATGAAAGGGTCAAAATCTCATAAAAACCAGTATGTAAAATTTTTTACAGCTTTTGACTTGTAATTTTCTTCAGAAATTGGTGAATGGCCTTATAAAGAGTGAATGGTCCCTCATCTAAAAGGGAGCTGAGGGAGTTCTAGTTACAGAGTTTCAAATACACATACCCCCTGGTTACAATGAATTATTAAAAAAAAAACTGTCCCGTGCCACCTTTAAGACTACATGCTTTTTTTTTAGATTTCTCATTTATCTGAAATTTGGGGTTGATTTTGTATTCTCCCCTTTAAATGTGTTGAATGACTACCACTAGAGTAGATTGGATTGGAAAGTAGGTTTTCCCTATTCCGATGACAATCAGTAGGCTTGAGTTAATTACTGAGACAAGAATAAATACTTTAAAACAGTTTTGATCAATTGAATCATTAAATTTATAAATTTGCAGTAATCTTGCTGTCTAATTTTATTAATAACATTAAGCAATGTACATCTGACCTTGAAATAACATCTGCTACGATAAATACCCTGGAAATGAACTGGAAACAACATATTTTTACTCTTTTATTGGATTCAGGCTTTGGATAATGCTAAATGTAATGGAAATGCATTGTAATGCATTACATATTTTCAAAATAATGCCAGTAATGCCACAGTTTTTTTAGCATTACAAGTAATGGTAATGTAATGCATTACTTTCAAAAAGCTAGTGAAATGCTGGCATTACATGGCATTATTTTGCATTGCTATGCTTTTCTATGCATGTTCATTTGTAAAATCATGATGAATTGAATAACTGATATTATATTTGATTAAAAATTGTTTTAAAGAAGATAAATTATTCTTGAGATAAAAATATGTAAGTTGTATGATTAAGCATAGTAAAAAGAATATATTCTTAAATTGTCAATATAAATGGCTATATCAAAACAATTTCATAAAATTGTTGTTATTGAAGATTTCAAATCATTTGAAGAATGTACTTCAATTAGTTGTACATTCAATTAATTCTTTACAGTGTCAACACATAGTGCCCCAAGGATAATCTAAGTATCAAAATAATCTATTGCTTTAAGAGGTGCTATACACCCCGATTACCACCCTTCTATTGGCTGTGTTCCATTTGAATAGAGGACAAACACACACTTTTAAAAGCAGAAATGAATGAACTAAAAAAAATGCACTGTCCAACCATGATCTCTTGAAGCATACAAGTTACTTCCAGTATTATAACCAATTTGAAAATAATTTCAAACGCACGCACGCAGGCACACACGCGCGCATGCGCACACGCACGAACGCACACACGCACGCACACACACACACACACACACACACTCTTTCTCTCTCTTTCTGTTGTATGGATGTAATAAGTAGAATAGTTTGTATTGATAGAAAATACAAGATTCATGTATTTTTTCCATTATTACCTGAACAATTATATATCTTAGATTTTCACACACAGGAAAAAGAGAAACCTGTAAAATTATCATAAAGATCAACAGCAATCTTGTATAATTCATTAAATTTAAACGCGATAATGAACATGAACCTGTAAATATGTTCAAGCATGTTTTATTAATGAAACATTTATAAAAACTATTTATTTAGGTTTTAAATTACTTTTTTAAAACTTTTCACAATGGTAATGGTAATGCGTTACTTTTCTCATGTAATGGTAATGTTACGCATTACTTCAAGAAAATTAAGTAATGGTAATGGTAATTTAATGCTCTAATCCATAAGATAATGGTATTGTAATGCATTACTTTACAATATAATTTTCCCCAAGCCTGATTGTATATATACATAAAAAATGTAGAAAAACATGTAAAAAAGTTTGTGGAATTCTCATACGTCCCCAGCTGCCCTGGCGTGTTTGAATTTTATTTTAATTAAAGGCAGGCATCACACTTGTAGGTCCTATTATTTAGCAAAATTATAAAGAGACTTGAAACCAGAATAGATAAGACATTCACTAAATATGATAATAAGCTTCCTTTTTTCATGAAAACAAGAAATCACATGTAGGGTGGCATGTCTTTTTGTGAATAAAAATGCTAAAAACCATTCATTTACCAAAACGAAAAATTTTCATTATCAGTAATTGTTGTTCTCAAATATGGGTGAACAAATAACTAAAGGAATTAGCCACAAGTCTCATAATATAAGGTTCAAACTAATGCTTCTTTTGAAAATCAAAAGATAGCTAGGGACGGTATACATGTGGGGGTATTTCTAAGTAATGTGATTCTTCTATCATGATAAAATGATGTAAATGTATGTAGTACTGTAGATTCCTAATTAAACGCGAGAAATTTCCATCTGCGTAAAATTGCAAGAAGCACTCCTCGAAGATATTAAAAATTCCGCCATTATTTTCTAGAGAAAAATGATATAAGAAATATTGATAAATGTTTTGCGTTCGCGTTTTTATATTTCCGCGATTTGACACAAGTCACCTTCAAGTCTAAATGGTATTTACAGATTTCTCATTTAACTGTTATTTTGGGTGATTTCGTACAATAAGTAGTATATTTTTGTAAAAATAGATGACTTTTTCGGTAATAGTTGTCAAAACATGATTTATCAACAATAATATACAAGGGGAGTAACTCCTCCTTGAATGTGTAGAATGATTAACATTAGAGTAAATTGGATTGGAAAGTAGGTATTTCTTATTCTTATGACAATTAAAAGGTATGAGTTAATTACTGAGAATAAAAATAAATACTTTAAAACAGTTTTGATCAATTGAATCATTAAATTTATATATCTGCAACATTCTTGCTGTCTGATTTTATGAAATATCATTAAGCAACCTGACTTATATTACCCATTTTTTTTTTTTTTTTTTTTTTTTTTTATAAAAAAGCGTATTACTTAAAAATGAAGTTTACATGTAGACAAATGCAGTTATTAAAGTATACAATATGTCAAAAAACTAAAGTTTTTGCTCATTCATATCCAAAAGTGATATTAATTTTAAATGTATTTAAAGAATTGAAAAGACACCAAATCTTTCCAACTGTCTTCATTACCATTACGTGTAGGATAAGAAATTGTACATTTGACCTTGAAATAACATCTGCTATGATAAATACCCTGGAAATGATCAAGAAACCACATATGTTTATCCTTTTATTGTATACATGCATAAAACATGTATGAAAACATGTGAAATTTGAACATATTTCATGGCATTCTCATACGTCCCCAGCTACCCGGGTGTTTAAATTTCATTTTGATTAAAGGCCAGGCATCACACTTGTAGGTCTTATAATTTTAGCAAAGTTAGATTGAGACTAGAAACCAGGAAAGATTAAAAAAAATCACTAAATATGATAATAAGCTTCCTTTTTTATGAAAACAAGAAATTACATGTCGAGCGACATGTCTTTTTGTGAATAAAAATGCTAAAAACCATTCATTTACCTAAGAAGACAAATTTTTAATATTCGTTGTTGTTATGATTGTTGTTTTCAAATATGGGTGGATAATAACTCAAGGAAATTGCCACAAGTTTCATAATATTAGGTTCAAACTAATGCTTCTTTTGAAAATAAAAAGATAGGGGGCGGTATACATGTGGGGGTATTTCTAAGTAATGTGATGCTTCTATCATGATAAAATGATGTGAATGTATGTAGTACTGTAGATTCCTAATTAAACGCCAGAAATTTCTATCCGCGTGAAATGGTGAGATGCATTGCTCGCAGATATCATAATCTCGCCATTATTTTTTTAAAGTAATATGATATCAGAAATATTGATAAATGTTTTGCATTCGCGTTTTTATATTTCGGCGATTAAATACAAAACAGCGCGATCGCGGAATTAAGTAATCGCGTAATATAAGGAATTCACATTTTTTAATATAGTTTTTTTTTAAGGAGGTTGAACAACAATTGACATCTAGAAGATTAGGTAAAGATGTTTACTTATGGAGGACCCTATGAATCTGTGTTAAATAGAGGACAGTAGAAATGATGGTTCATTTAAATGGCCACATTTTACTTCAACCTCAATGGCCTTGGCAAAATGTGATATACTTTTTCTCATAATAAAATAGCTTTTCTAATTCTAAGACAAAATGAATTTTCAGAGAATGTTAGTGTAAGTTCAAGGTAGCAAGGGACAGTTTCGGATAAAGTACTCGTCGATATTTTTGTAAAATTGAGAGTTGCTGTAATTGAAGGCTAATGAGTGTTGCTTAAATTCATGAAACGATGTTTTAAATGATAATCATTAGTTAGAGGAATGTCTCTTGCTGAAATTGATATGCAATACCTAGATCCAATATGTTAAGTACACGAGAATCAGAAGTAAAATGCAACGTCGGCAGCTATGACTGGTGAGTTGACTTTACCCATTGAAATTGCAAGTTACAGACGTGAGGAAAAATAACACGAAAAGTAGGTGGATGTGACATTGTAAACTAAACACCGCATAGTTTCTGGCATGTGATGGTGCATATGCACACGATGCAGAAGTTCAACCCTTTGCAGGGAATGGGCTGGGGAGGTCTTATAAGCTGAAAAATCATGCAAAATATGAAAGGGTCAAAATCTCATGAAAATTAGTATTTAGAATATTTTATAGGTTTTACATAGTAATTTTCTTCAGAAATAGGTGATTGGCCTTATAGAGAGTAAATGAAAGGTTTTTGTGCTGAATTAGAATTGGGGAAATTCTAGTTACACAGTTCCGACATACATCCCTGGTTACAAGGAATTGTATTTAAAAACTGGTCTGTGCAACATTATATAATGAATACATGAGTACATATTCTTAAGGTTACAAAGAGCGCTTCACCACATGGAAAACACGACAAATTATAGAGCAAGGATATATTAAATGCACACACGGGGCTGCAGAAAATGATCATTGATGACAGTTGGTTTTACACATGTACCCCGTGCCCTCATCACAACACATGGATGCATAAGAATGTTCAAAAATTATACTCATTATTCTGTGAAGTTCGGTTGCACAAAATAAAGTCATTTTCCTGAAACAAAGTTCTTACCAAGGCTTTGCACTAAATTAACTATGGAGCAATATGTTCACGGATCAAGATATCAATAGCTGATTTGTATAGCCCGCAAAAAGTACTTATCATGATCACAACATGGCGTTTCACTACTAAAGGGGTGTGGATTTACTTTAGTGTAAACATAGAACAATACATTAAAATACCCATTCTTTTCAAAAACTGAAACAATAGAATGTTTTTAATGTTACAGTTCCTGAAATGTTCTACTTTCCAACATAAAGGTTGTGCGAACGATGAACGAACGGTACACGAAAGCAAACCGAACTCTGAATGAACAATAACTGAACGTAGATAGCATATGATGCTCGATTGGTAAACAGTAATTGCATGCAAAACGCGAACGGAGCGCAAAAAAAGTGAAGGTGAGCGCATTGTGATTGCAATTTAAAGGATGTTTTGGCCATAAACCGGGGGTAAATTTCAGACTTTATGCAGACCTATTTTTTTCTGAATTGTTTTTACCTTTGTTTTACATGTCTGATTTAAGTTTATCGTCTGCAAGACCTATTATTTGTACTTTTCTCAATGTCTGTCATATGTTATTATGCATTTAAAAAAAGTTGCTGTTTTTTAAATAAATAAAACATTTTCAGGGAAAAATCAATGCAAATGAATATATGGCTAATATTCGTAGAATTATTCTATTTAACTAACTTTTTATGCTAGGGTGGAATTATCAGGAACAATAAATTTTTCTTTCAGACGTTTTACAATGAATGGAACATCTGATATCGTGAATTCAATCGGGCTCTCGCAGAGGTCCTCGAAGCATTTGTCAACATTATCATCAGGGTTTTTTTTTATCTGCAATCAAAAATCCACACAAACTTGTTTGTTCATTGTGTATTTATATATTTTCAGACACCAGAATTTGCACTTTGAAAAGGAATATCATGGCTACGGTAAAATATTCATTTACAAGGCAGACCACAAACCTAGCTCGTGTTGCCCGAATGGTAATAGGTCCTTGTTCTGAAGTATTGCGTGCAGTTCTCATGAAGAAAATTTCACCACCAGACTTGAACAAGAAGTTTTTGGCTAGTGATCCTAAAACAAAGAAAATGTATTTCCAACCATACTTAAGGGCAATTGACAGTGAAGATTATTCAAATTTCAACATCAGTTTGCTTTACACGCTTTTACGGCATTTGGCTTCACTTCCTCCTCCTGGAAACGGTTGGGGGAGAGAACCTGACCCTTCTGATAGAAGTGTGTCAGCAAACATTGAAAGAATTCGTTTAATTAGGAATAAATATGTCGCACACGTTTCAGATGTATCATTTTCGAGCTCTGACTTTAAAAAAATATCGGAGAGTATTATCCAAATAATTCAAGAACTGGAAACATACCTTGGATTGTGCCGTGACAAACAGGATGACGTTTTGAAACTAAGATCATGTATGATGGACTCCGAGATAGAACAAATATACATAGAAAAGATACCATCTGAAAGTGAGACCTATCCAGGTAGTAAAATCATTTTATACAACATGTTAAAGAAATAAAATACTATATGCAAATGATCAATCTGAAATCATGAAGATATGAATATTAGAGTTGTTTTAATAGTTAAACTGAACCTGAACCAAAGATTCAAGTGAGCTTTAAAGATCAATTGTTGTCCTTCGTCCGTCTGTCTGTCAATCCATCTGTCTATGAATTATTCACATTTTTAACACACGATGGATGACCATCTTTAAGTTCTCGTTAAAGGTAGCTTAAAGATGCTTAAAGGTAGCTTAAAGACGATCTTTAAGCCACCTTTAAGCTATATTTGTTGCTTAAAGATAGCTTAAAGAAAGCGTAAAGATGGCTTAAAGGCAGCTTAAAGACTATCTTTTAACTACCTTTAAGCCTCCTTTATGGACAACTTATAGGTCCTTAATGTCCAAACTTCTTTAAGCCACCTTTAAGCTACCTTTAAGTCACCTTAGCTTTAAGCCATTAAAAAATCGTTTAATTCAATATTGTGCTTAATTTACCAACAACATATATTAACTATATGATAATGATTAAAAAAAAGGTGTTAAAAACGGTTTTTGTTCTAGAAAATAAAATGAAAAAAAAAATAATCAAATGCCGAACACGAGGATTGAACCCGGGACCCTTCGTTTACCAGCATCACCTCCCTTCCTCTGCGCCACGGTAACTTACATATTTAGGTAGGTTTTTATAACCAATATATCAGTGGATATTGAATCAATGTATTCAATGTGTATTTTTTACTTGAAAAGATTTTGACTTCCATTCAAATTGTAACAATCAATTATATCTAATTTATAAATTACATGCATGCATATATTTAGAATGGAATACGGAACTTGGTCTTCAGTGAAAAAAAAATATTATACTTATTGGAAACCGTGGGCTTACTTAGTAAATAAATTTAAACCGACTAGATAAACGTTCATCTTATTCACAGCTAAATGAAATGCAAGAAAAAAGATGAAATCATTTCTTTTATTAAATGCATTGAACCTATTAGGGTGTTAGTTCTACGCAATTTCCCCGGTTTTCATGATCACGGCGCCGTTCCAGTATGTTTAAACATTTACTTGTATACATGATTTTTAGACTATCAATTCTATAACAAACAATATTACCAACTAGACTCTTGTTGCTATAGCAACAAAAAGGTCTTCCGTTCCTCATGTATTAATATGCACAAGAAATCCAGTTATATTGTAAACAGAAAATGAATATAATATATATAAGTTTTGTGTCTTGATCTATCATAGTTTCTGAGATCTTATTTATTCTTTGTTTTTAAAAAAGAAGGCTATCTGAGATATATGAGATGTCTCACCGGAAGTAGAACATTTTTTTACCATGTGTAGATGACTTTTTGTATTTCTATAGCTAAAATGTTACTTATACGCTAAATAACCAAAATATTTTTAAAAATATCAAAATTGGGTGTACTTCCTGTGAAGACCGGAAGTTACGCCGGATGAAATAAAATAGTGTTAACACGTGTCCATACACAGGTCTATAATCCTACAAAGTTTGGTTGTTGAAGTCGTTACCGTTTTTGAGATCTCGTCGATAGAACGTTTTTTGTCTCGGGACAGGAAACGGACAAACGGAAGTGCTTAATGAAATTTAAATTTTTTATATCTTGTTACTTTCCTCTTTTACATTATTATTCATCGAAGTAGCTAAAACTATCAAATTAAAACAGTTTAACGGATAAACAGTTTGATTTGTTTGAACTCTTCCGCTGTGGACCGGAAGTGACGGAAGACAAAATGAAACTGTTTAAACACATCTTCAATCAAATGTCTATGTTTAGTAAAAGTTTCGTGTCTTGATCACGTACAGTACCTGAGAACTTGCGGGTACAAAATATGTTTTAAAAAAGCTTCCTGAGATAATCGAGATATCTCACCGGAAGTAGAATTTTTTTGTTTATTCAACATTGTATAGATGGCATATAAAAGGATCTATACAAATATCTTTATTCTATGGAAAATAAATTAAATACGTAAAAACAAAAAAATTTGAAGAGCTTCCGGTGACGACCGGAAGTTACGCCGAACAAAACAAAAATGTTTAAACACATCTACAACTATAGGTCTATCATCCCACAAAGTTTGGGTGTTCAAATCTTTATCGTTTCTGAGATCTCGATGTGACAAGCTTTTTGTCGCGGGACAGGAAACGGACGACGGGAAATGAATTTTCAAAAAATGAAAAAATCGCCTAGAGATATGATCATTTTCTATCAATCCTGAAAATTTCAAGTAAATCTATCCAGCCATCTCTGAGATATCTTGTGGACAAAAACTGGGAAAAAAAAATAATAATAATAACTAGAGCAAAGCTCGTTGCAAAGCAACGAGTGGGTCTTCCGTTAATGTTGGAAGTAAAGCTGAAAGTTCCTGTAAGAAGCAGAGCTCTTAAACCAAAAACAAGAATTACTTAGATAAAAAGATGAAAAAATCGAATATTCCTGGTACGACTTAACAAAATACGAATGATTTAAAGTACGACTTAACAAAAACCTTTCCGATTTTAAGAACGACTTCACAAAAAAAATTCGAATGTGTTCAAGTACGACTTAGCAATTATTTTTGGTACGAGTTAATTTTGCTTTAAACATTACGCTATTTATTAAACCAAGGACGCGGAATCAAAGTTTCCGAAAAAATCAATTTTTAAACCCCGATATCTCTGTAATGCATCGTCCGATTTTCAAACGGATTTCAGTTTCGTATTCAGCATGACCAACTCTACAAACCTTGTAAACATTTGAAATTGAAACGAAAAATTCGAAAATTCAAAAATTTTAAAACGCTTCCGGTTAAGACCGGAAGTGACGGAAACCAAATTCCCACCTTATGTCCAAATAAAAACGATCAATGCTTCAACACAGAAAATTTCAAGTCTATATCTTGAAGCGTTTTTGAAAAACGCCCTGGACAAAATCACTTTTTTAAAATTTAAAAATTCACGTAACGTAAAAACAGAAGTGACGTTGTTATTCAAAATTTAACATCTTTGAGGGACAGTGATGCTCCATAATCCCTGAAAGTTTTATGTAAATACGTTGAACACTTTTTGAGATATTAAGCTTTAAAAAAGTCAGAAAAATAAAGAAAAAGAATAATAATAATAACTAGACACGATCTCGTTGCGAGCAACGAGGAGGTCTTCCGTCCGATTTTTAGAAGAGGAAATGACCTTGCCTTTTATCTTCATCAACGAAACATATCAGGAAATGCAGATGTGATCTAAAAGACCGATGGATGAAGGATTATACACCCCGTTGGATCCCTAATTTAGGGACCAGCCACATTTTATTTCATATCAAATAAGAGGTCTTTTGATTTCGATACATTTTGCGTAAAAAGTTTAGAAATTTGTAACCGTTCTTGATTTATCTGGAAGAGATCATGGGAACGGATAACAAACAAGTTTTGGTTGCAGATTGTTAATCACATTTTTAGCGTATTTTGTTCAATATTGCTCCTTAGAATTGCTTTTTTTTTTAAATTTTGGGACGTTGATGATAAGTTTCGACTTTTGACCCCTTAAAATCCCTTATTACATAACATAGGAGCAAACAATTTTCATGTATAGGTACACGACAATTCGATTAACATAATTGCTTCCGTAATGTATTACAAAATATTTCATAATTAAGAGTTATGATTAAAAGACTTTTAGAACTCTATCGGCTCCTAATTTGAATAGCCAGCCCCTTTTTCGTGATATAAAAAGAAAGCTCTTGTCATTTTAAACACATTTTGTTCAACAAGTATGTAGAAATTATGTACCGTTCTCGAGATATCTGGAAGAGTCGTTTTAGGGGCCGACCCTATGACTCCTTTTAGGGACCGGATAACAAAAAAATTTTGGTCGCAAATTGTTTACGACATTATTTGGAGCATCTTTTGTTCAACATTGCTTTTCAAAATTTCTCTCCATTTTCAGATATAAAAGATCAGAATTTCGGACTGCTGGCCCCTTAAAATCCCTGAATACGTGACAAAGGAGTAAGCAACTGTCATGTATAGGTACATAACGTTACGATGAACATAATTGCTTCTATAAAGTATTACAAAATATTTCACATTAAAAAGATATTATTAGAATACTTTAGAGCCTTTTCTGCCCTTAATTTAAAGGGCCAGCCCCTTTTCCCGAATGTCAAATGAAAGTTCTTGACTTTTTAAAGTTTTTTTGTTCTATAAGTCTTAACAAAATACTTTTGAGAAAAAATATATTCAAAGAAAACCACAAAAAAATCATGACGCTTTTTATCTCAATTTTTAAGCTCAGGCGAGCTTCGGTGTTTTTTGTCTCAGAACAATGAAAATGCTTCTGTCATATTCACAAACATAGGTCTATAAACCCTGAAAATTTGAATCAAATATCTGTTTTCGTTTAGGAGAAAATCACCGGACAAGCCGACCCTCTAAAAATCGTAAAAACGTCAATATCTCAAAAACGGAAATGACGTCATCAATATAAAAAATTTCCAATAAGGTTCAGATCAATATGTGTTAGTTCTGAAAGTTTCTTTAAAATCAGCCAAGCCGTTCCCGAGAACTCGCGTGCACAAAAATGCGTAAGAAAAAAAAAGAATAATAATAAGGGAAACAGAAACAAAGCAATAACAAGAAGGTCTTCCGTTGGAAACGGAAGACCTTAATAAAAAGAAACAATAGAATAACAAGAGGGTCTTCCGTTGGAAACGGAAGACCCTAATAATAACTAGAGCAAAGCTCGTTGCAAAGCAACGAGTGGGTCTTCCGTTAATGTCGGAAGTAAAGCTGGAAGTTCCTGTAAGAAGCAGAGCTCTTAAACCATTAACAAGAGTAACTAAAATAAAAAGATGAAAAAATCGAATATTCCTGGTTCGACTTAACAAAATACGAATGATTTTAGGTACGACTAAACAAAAACCTTTTCGATTTTAAGAACGACTTAACAAAAAAAAATCCGAATGTGTTCAAGTACGACTTACCAATTATGTTTGGTACGAGTTAACTTTACTTTGAACATTACGCTATTTCTTAAACCAAGGACGCGGAATCAAAGTTTCCGGAAAAATCAATTTTTAAACTCCGATAGCTCTGTAATGCATCGTCCGATTTTCAAACGGATTTCAGTTTCGTATTCAGCATGACCAACTCTACAAACTTCGTAAACATTTGAAATTGAAACGAAAAATTCGAAAAATCGAAAATTTTAAAACACTTCCGGTTTGGACTGGAAGTCACGGAAACTAAAATCCAGCCTTATGTCCAAATAAAAACGATCAATGCTTCAACACAGAAAATTCCAAGTCTGTATTTTAAAGCGTTTTTGAAAAACGCCCTGGACAAAATCACTATTTTAAAATTTACAAATTGACGTAACGTAAAAAGGAACGTGACGTTGTAGTTGTAAATTTAACATCTTGGGGGCCCAATAATGCTACATCATCCCTGAAAATTTCATGTAAATTCGTTGAAAACTTTTTGAGATATTAAGCTTTGAAAAGTCAGAAAAATAAAGAAAAAGAAAAAAAATAATAATAAAAAGAAACAATAGAATAACAAGAGGGTCTTCCGTTGGAAACGGAAGACCCTAACTAGACTCTTGTTGCAAAAGCAACAAAAAGGTCTTCCGTTTTGATATAGAAGTATCAATTTAACTGTAAGACATTGCTTCTCTAACATAAATAAAAAATGGATACGAAAATTATTGTGAGTGATAAAAATATCAAAATTGGGTGTACTTCCTGTGACGACCGGAAGTTACGCCGGATAAAACAAAATAGTGTTAACACATGTACATACATAGGTCTATCATCCCACAAAGTTTGGTTGTTCAAGTCGTTACTGTTTTTGAGATCTCGTCGAAATCAGGTTTTTGGTCTCTTGACAGGAAACGGGCAAACGGAAGTGTTCAATTTAAATTGTATTCAATATTTCTTGTATACTTGCCTTTTGTACATTATTTTTCATTTATCTAACTAAAATATATCAAAGGAAAACAGTTCAACTGATAGACAGCTCTTTTTTTTTTAACTCTTCCGGTATGGACCGGAAGTGACGGAAGACAAAATGAAACCGGTTAAACACATCTTCAATCAAATGTCTATCATCAATGAAAGTTTCGTGTCTTGATCGCTTATAGTTTCTGATATTTCGCGGGTACAAAATGTGTTTTAAAAAAGCTACCTGAGATAATTGAGATATCTCACCGGAAGTAGAAATTTTTTGTTGATATTACATCGCAGAGATTTCCTATGAATAGATTTATTCTTATATATTTATTCTATTGACAAAAAAATTGATGAGTAAAAAAAATATTTTTTAAGTGCTTCCGGTGACGACCGGAAGTTATGACGAACAAAACAAAAGTGTTGAAACACATCTACAGGCATAGGTCTATCATCCCACAAAGTTTGAATGTTTAAGTCTTTACCGTTTCTTAGATCTCGAGGTGACAAGCTTTTTGTCGCGGGACAGGAAACGGACGACCGGAAGTGAATTTAGAACATTTTTAATTAAAATCCTCTAGATCTTTTTATTTTCTGCCATTCCTGAAAATTTTATAAAAATCCATCAAGACATCTCTGAGAAATTCACGAGAGAAAAAGGGGAAAATAATAATAATAATAATAATAATAACTAGAGCAAAGCTCGTTGCAAAGCAACGAGTGGGTCTCCCGTTAATGTCGGAAGTAAAGCTGGAAGTTCCTGTAAGAAGCATAGCTCTTAAACCAATAACAAGAGAAAATAAAATAAAAAGATGAAAAAATCGAATTATTCCTGGTACGACTTAACAAAATCCGAATGATTTTAAGTACGACTTAACAAAAACCTTCTTGATTTTAAGAACAACTTAACCAAAAAAATCCGAATGTGTTTAAGTACGACTTAACAATTATTTTTGGTACGAGTTAATTTTACTATTAACATTACGCTATTTTTTAAACCAAGGACGCGGAATCAAAATTTCCGGAAAAATCAATTTTTAAACCCCGATATCTCTGTAATGCATCGTCCGATTTTCAAACGGATTTCAGTTTCGTATTCAGCATGACCAATTCTACAAACCTCGTAAACATTTGAAATTAAAACGAAAAATTCGAAAAATCGAAAATTTTAAAACACTTTCGGTTTGGATCGGAAGTGACAGAAACTAAATTCCAGCCTTATGTCCAAATAAAAACGATCAATGCTTCAACACAGAAAATTCCAAGTCTCTATCTTGAAGCGTTTTTGTAAAACGCCCTGGACAAAATCACTTTTTTAAAATTTAAAAATTGACGTAACGTTGAAAAGGAAGTGACGTTGTAGTTGAAAATTTAACATCCTTTAGGGACGATGATGCTTCATAATCCCTGAAAGTTTCATGTAAATCTGTTGAAAACTTTTTGAGATATTAAGCTTTAAAAAAGTCAGAAAAATAAAGAAAAAGAATAATAATAATAATAATAAAAAGAAACAATAGAATAACAAGAGGGTCTTCCGTTGGAAACGGAAGACCCTAAAAAGAAACATTACAATCACTATAAGGTCTTCCGTTGGAAACGGAAGACCTTAATAAAAAACATTACAATCACTAGAAGGTCTTCCGTTGTAACGGAAGACCTTAATTACTGGTGACGTATTTATACTGCATGTTGCAATTGCAAATGATGTATACGTATACTTGTACATACAATTGTATGATATACCAGGCCGGGTATGTGACTTAATTACTCTTATACATATATTTAAACAATTAACCCCTATTTATGATCACCGGTACAGGAATTGATTAGCCTCTAGATGTTACTCTTACATACATGTATCTTTAATTTGTAGACGTAACATTTTTTAAAACCCAGAGTTGGTAAATAAATACTTTGAAAATGAATTACAAATGTAAATAAACTTTTATTTACTAGACTTATCGTATACACGTACATGCTAAGATTTCAACGCCTTTAGAAACCCTAACTTGCACCTGGGCACACGACACACCTGTTGTGTATATCTTGTATATTCTGTGTTAGTTCCAGGGGTTTTCTTAAGTTGGACAAACAATAGACTCTAATTAGATATACACAAACGTGCACCTGGGCACACGACACAACTGTTGTGTATATCTTGTATATTCTGTGTTAGTTCCAGGTTTTTTTTTAAGTTGGACAAACAATAGACTCTAATTAGATATACACAAACGAACAAAACTATGTCTAGACAAACAAAGCAGTAATATCCTGCCCGATATAACAAAGGCAGTTGAGAGTCTTTTCATCTTTAACATGTATCTAGCAGATCTAGAATTAGACCTAGAAATAATTAAAATTGAAAAAAAATACATACCTTCAACCGATTATTAGTCCCCTACCGGTTTCACCGGAGGGGACTATAGCTTTCCTCTGCGTCCGTCAGTCCGTCTGTCCGTCTGTCTGTCCGTTCGTCAGTCCGTCTGTCTGTCCCACTTCAGTTTTCCACACTTTTTTTCTTTATGCATTTGAGGAATAATATGAAACTTGCTGAACAGCTTCAAAATGTCAAACTACAGATCAAGTTTACACTTTTGTAGCGTCTGATTGACATATTTTCGAGAAAATTAATTTTTTATATTCCAATTTTTTAATGTTCGGGTTCGTTATCGGGTTCGGTGTGTAACTGAGTAAACGAGGTCAGTATGTAGTCAGTATACTGTGCGTTACTTGTACCATTCCTTTTCCTGTACCATTCCTTTTATCATTTCTAACAAACAAATGAATTCTATAAAATAGTGTCAAGCATGGTGTTGTAAATTTAATCGGCAGGGTTTTTTTTGTATTATTATTACAATCGGGTTCGTGTCGGGTTGGGCTGTTTAACTGTTTGGTTTGATTCGGGGTACAGAAGATGGTAAGAAATGATATTGTGCATAACAGTGCATTGTTTTCACAAATTTTTACCAGCGAATCAGGCACGTAGCATCGTTTTTGAAAGTGGGGGGGCCAGACCCATCCAAAAATTTTAATTTTGACAAGCAAAAAAAAAAAAAAAAAAAAAAAAAAAAAAAAAAGGAATATTTTAAGTTTCCAAAAATCTTCAAAATCCTAATCCGGGGGGGGGGGGGGGGGGGGGGCGGCAACTTCAATTTGACTACTCATTTCCTTATTTTCATATCAATTTTTTACTAACTTCCAAAAAAGTGGGGGGGCCAACTCCATTATAATACATTTTTTTATATGCAAATTTTAAAAAAATTGTTGCTGCGAGAAAAAGTGGGGGGGGCAGGCCCCCCCTGGCCCCCCCTGATGCTACGTGCCTGCGAATACAGAATAGACTTGGCAAAATTACAGGAGATGAAATAAAGAGTATTATTTTACCTATTTCCTATTTAATTTCTATATCAACTATATAGTTTTAATTTCCTCTGTTCTTTTATCTCTGATTAAAGCATGACATCTCGTTTACAATAGCTCTGAAATAGTTGTGTGCTTGGAAGCTTTCATAGAATAATACACACCGGTAGGGGACGTGTATTGCTTATGCAATACTCTCAGAATGCTTGTTAAATTAAATCATGCAGTTTTGGTTCATTATCTTTATTTTGTTTTATAACCGGATGAACCGAGAGAGAAAGAGAGAGATTTATTTCACCGATTAATTTATAATAGGAAACAAACATACTTAAATATAATTTCATGCACAAATTTAGATACAGAGACTGTGCCCATCCCTACAATAATATTGAATAATTTTGAAATCCAAAAAAAAAATTATAAAGAATTTTATAACGGCAATCTGTGTCCATCGGAGCGTTGTTGATGATAGCGATATGTGTTTAATGGCGCGACAATCAAACCCGCCTGGAACACCCCCCCCCTCTCCTTGGAAATTATATCATCACTCGGGTCACCCCCTCCCCTCCCTATAAAAGAGCTTTTGCATTTATTACATGTTTTTATTGTTCAGTTTGATCAAACTTGACTTAAAGGGAACTAAAAGATGGTTTAAAGACAACTTAAAGGGAGCGTAAATGCCACTTAAAGATGCTTAAAGGTAGCTTAAAGATGGCTTAAAGGTGTCTTAGAGAAGTTTGGACATTAAGGACCTATAAGCTCAGCTTAAAGGTGACTTAAAGGTGGCTTAAAGATTGTATCTCCTTTAAGCCACCTTTACGCCACCTTTAAGCCGCCTTTAAGGACTTGCTTAAAGATTGTGTTTCGCCCTGTGTAAATTATTCTCTAGAACCACTGGGCAAAATCTAATTAAACTTGGTACGAAACATTCCACAGAGAAGGAAATTCTGATTTGGTAAAAATAAAGAGAGAAATCACTTTTATCAGAAAGATAATTACTAAAATTGAAAATAGGCTGTACGTCTTGAAGATCCTTTTTTTTGAAACAAGGGTACTAAAAATGCCAATATTTTTACTAACAGGTGAAAATATTTTTTTTTTTATAAAAAAAAAGTTGAACGTGACCACCAGACTTATACTGGCACCACAGAAAGAGTTTAAGGTTTAACAGATAAATTGACTAGAAAAAGTGTTTAAAAATCGTCTTTAAACCTATTTGTGAGATTTGTACGCACGCATCCACAGAAAGTGTACATTCTTTATTGTTAAAAGCGTCAGGCCAGGCCCCAGGGCTATAAACGTTAGACGTGCTCACTTTTGATCTCAGTCTCACTTTAATAATAGAAATATATGGTGGAAAAGTGAGACTGAGATCAAAAGTGAGCTCGTCTATCATTTATGGCTCTGTGGTCAGGTCTAACAGGGGCGGTTTTAAAGTTTAGCATAAATGTATATATATTGAAAATGTTTTAAAAATATCTTCTCAAGAACTACAATGCTATAACTTGTGAGACTACAATGCAAGTATTGTAAGATTATATATATATATATATATATATATATATATAATAAAAAATAACAGAAAGCCGATTCAAAACTCTACCGGTTTAATAAAAAATAACAGAAAGCCGATTAATACTTGTGTGGATTAACTTTACTCATTTTGGGTTATATATATATATATATATATATATATATATATATATATATATATATATATATATATATATATATATATATCTACCATATCAACTATATCTTGCATATAAAAAACTAGGTACGGTATGCCAAAAATCGACCGATATTTTACTAAGAGGTAGACATTAATATGTAACTTCATGAAATAGAACAGTTTTGATAATTTCTTCATAATTTTTGTGTGTGCCAATGCTCAAATAGTGTGTCATTTTAGTCACGTTATAATGACGTCGCATTTAGCATCGTAACGTTATACACGTAGGCAATGGAATTCATATGAATCACCCCTCATAAAAGTAACTTTAAATAAGACGTTAATCTGTATAATGATCATTATTATATACATATAATTATCAACATATATATTCACAGTAAATAAAAAGTCCAATATCTTGTGTGCTTCTGGAAAGCTCAAATTATAACGCTCAATATATAAATCAATGTTATCACATCTCCCTTTACAATTACGTTACATCATTCTCTTTTGAAAGGGTTGATATCTTTTTTTAAAGATATAAATATTGTAAATTATTATAGTCTTTCCCAACTAAGCATAATCTAATTAATTTCCGTATTTTAATTTTTATCCAAACTAGTTTCGTTAGGATTTAGGCTCGCAGTGTAGTTTCAAAATACTAAATCGGGATTTTCTTGAAAAGGTAACAACTTGTTATTGTTAGTGGGTGCTTGCGTCTTCGCATTTGCCAGCATCAACGATGAGTTTTGTTTGAGATATGCATGCCTGAAATCGTTGAGTATAAATGCATTTATATGCCATAATATTTACATTAACCAGTGTATTTGTCTGTGATAACACTACGTATCGCTTTTGTACTATATAACCTATGATACAAATGACGCCAAATTGAGGCGCCGGCGGGATTTGCTTATTTATATTTAAAGATTTAATCGTACGATGGCCTAATAATATATAAATATAAGTAAAAAGGAATCATTCCTTGAATATTATGAGGTGATAATTTCGGTCGGGGCGTGATCAAATCTATCATAAAGCCCTTCGAGCTTTATTTGATTTGATCACGCCCCGACCAAAATTATCACCTCATAATACTCAAAGAATGATTCCTTATTCCTTATAACAATCCGCTTGTTTTTTTCATCTTGCACTTTCCGATCATACTCAGAATTTTTGTGTCCCCTGTAAAATTAAAGCGTCGCCGTAATCGATTTACTTATACGGTTTTGTTGTTGTTGTTTTTTTTGTTATTTCCGAAAGGCAAACAAAGTTGCGATCAGTAGTTAGCGTGGATATTTCTATATAATTTTAATTAACACTTACATGCGGAAACCATTACACATATTTTAAAAACAAAGGGTTTTGGTAAAAAATTGAAAAATACATTTGCATGCAGATTTACATGTACCTAATATTTCGGGATTATTATTATATAACAAAATCTCAAAAGTCAGTAGCTGAATACTGTTTATTGTACCTTCATATTAAATACTTAAATCTGTATGGTTTAGACGCAGTTGACAATCCATTCTATTACACTCAGCGTTAGCAACACACTTGGCAACGGGTAACACAACGAATTTTACATGCGCGTAAATTATGTGCGTACAGTTCGCTGTAGAATTTGCGTCATTTTTAGCTCACCTGAACCGAAGGTTCAAGTGAGCTTTTCTGATCACCCGTTGTCCGTCGTCCGTCCGTCCGTCCGTCTGTCTGTCTGTCCGTCCGTCTGTAAACTTTTCACATTTTCGACTTCTTCTCAAAAACCACTGGGCCAAATTAAACCAAATTTGGTACAAAGCATCCTTATGGAAAAGGGATTATAAATTGTTAAAATAAGGGCACAGCCCTTTTCAAAAGGGAGATAATTGCGAAACAGTGAGTATAGGGTGCCTGTCTTTAAAAATCTTCTTCTCAAGAGATGCCAGAAATGCCAATTTTTACACAAAAGCTTGTATATATAGTGAAGATTTTAAATTGTAAAAATCGTGACCCTCGGATCGAAACTAGGGACCCAGGCGGGGTTCAATGTTTAACATAGAAATACATAGGAAAATGATTAAAAAATCATTTTCTCAAGAACCACTGCACCAGAGATGCCAATTTTTACACAAAAGCTTGTATATATAGTGAAGATTCTAAATTGTAAAAATCGTGACCCCCGGACCAAAACTGGGGCCCCAGGCGGGGTTCAAAATTTAACATAGAAATACATATGAAAAATGTTTAAAAATTTTTTCTCAAGAACTACTGCACCAAAAATGCCAATTTTTACACAAAAGGTTGTATATATAGTGAATATTCTAAATTGTAAAAATCATGACCCCCGAACAAAACGTGGGGCCCCAGGAGGGGTTTAGATTTTAACATATATAGGAAAATGTTTTAAAATCTTCTTCTCAAGAACTATAATACGACTGTTTGGGATATTACTATGCAAACATGTACATCCTTAAATAATGTAGATTCTAATTTGTAAAAATCGTAACTCCCGGACAATTGATGGGGCACCAAGAGGGGTTCAAAATTTAAACATTTTAGACAACCTAAAGGAAACATTTATAAATTTTCTTCTCAAGAACTACAATGTTATAGTTTGTGGAATTTCTATGCATGCATCCTTGGCTTATGTAGTTTTCTAATTGGTAAAATCGTGACCCCTGGACCAATACTTGGGCCCTAAGAGGGGGTCAAAGTTTATTATAGAAATATAAAGGTAACATGTTAAAAAATCGTCTTCTCGAGAACTACAATGTTTCAGTTTGTGAGATTACCATCATGCATACAACCTTGAATAATGAAGGTTCGACAGTTTTGAAATAGTGACCCTCAGGCTGGACTAATACTGGGGACCCAAGATGGGTTTAAAGTTAAATGTAGAAGTATATATGGGAAATGTTTAAAAATCTTCTTCTCAAGAACTACAATGCATCAATTTGTCAGATAACTGCGTAGGCATTCTCAAATAGTGTAGATTCGAAATTATAAAAGCCGTGACCTCAATTTAATACTGGGGCCCTAAGAGGTGTTCAAAGTTTAGCAAAGAAATAATGAGGGAACATGTTGAAAAATCTTTTTCTAGGGAACTATAATGCTTCAGCTTGTGAGATTACTATGCAAGCATCCTTAAGGTCAGACGACACGTTCCTCGAGAATCTTGTTTGTATCTCCTTGTTAGAGAGAGTTCCAATAAATGATATTAATTTTATAATTATTTTAAGAATGATTAAAATTTAATTAGAATTGGTTATGTGTCTAGATGGCCCTGTGGTTAGAACAGTGACCGCTCACTGCCAGAAGCGTATATGTTCTAGAGGTTGTGAGTTCAAATCCCCGCTCCGGCCGAGATGGAGTTCCTATATGTAGTGAATTTTGCTGTGCTCTATATGTATTTATTTTTATATCAGCAGTTCAAGTGTATATATAGGAAATTGCATACTCTAGTATTTTGGAGAAATGCCTGGTAAGGTACCCTAATATTTTGCAAGAAAGCTTGTCAAAATAGTAGTAAACCATCAACAAATTCTTGGTAAAAGTTATATAAAATTGAGGAACGTGTCGTCTGACCTTAAATAATGTAGATTCCAAATAGTTAAAGATTTAGCACTGGACTAATACTGTGGCCCCAAGAGGGGTTCAAAGTTTAACATAGAAAGATATATTGAAAGTGTTTTTAAAAAGTTTTTCTCGAGAACTATAATGCTACAGTTTGTGAGATTACTATGCAAGGATCCTCAAATTGTGTAAACTCTAATGTAGTGGAACCAAGAGTTATCTTTCTTGATGTTCTGTACAGTCTGAGAGTTATTCATCTTGAAGTGGAACTCTTCTACGTTCAGTTTTTCAGGCTGTGTACGTGCGGTCCCACCGCAGTGCTACACATTTTCATTCCTAGGTTACTATTTATGTTGTTCAAGCCAACCATAAACCTCGGACCAATAGTGGGTCCCCAGAAAGGGGTACAATGTTTAAAATAGAAAAAGCATATGCTACGAAATGTAATGTTACAAGGAACTGCTGTTCAGGTGAGCGATGTGGCCCATGAGCCTCTTGTTATATAAAAGTAGAACAATTTTCTCTAAAATTAAGACATTCAGTATAATAAAAAAGTCCCTGTTTGGGAGGGTAACAGTTGAAATCGACACCCCTCGAACACCATTGTCAACCTCCGCTTTGCGTTGACAATGGTTTTCTCGGGTGTCAATTTCAACTGTTACCTTCCAAAACAGGCGTTTTTTATGTTATGTTCCTAATGAAACTCGAGGAACTAATTTCCGCGTATAATCACAAGAAGCACATATCGCGGGTAAAAACCTCGCTTTTATTTTCGGACAGATGTCAATTAATTGAAACTATGATAAAAGTTTGGCGTTTGTGATTTTATATTCTCGCGATTTGATTCAAAACAGTTGAGTCGCGGAATGAAGTACTCACGTAAAATAAAGAATATACAGTATGTGACACAAAATGTAAGGGAAAACGGTACAACACATACTCTTGATTTATAAAAGTAGTATATTCAGTTTATTTATTCAATGGATTAACTGTATGGAACTTTAATAGCATTACCCTTTTGATAACATTTACCGTTATCAAAACTAAAGACATGATCACAGACAGTTGTTCTTTCTTCAAGAGAATGATATAAAGTTTCGTATATTTAGAATGAGTTTAATTTTTTTTTTATTACTTACATGTGATGTACAATTTTTACCGCGCGCCGTATAATATTTTAGGTTTCATTTGTTCCAAGAAACAAACAAACGTTTTCATTAGTTTTTGATAATTTATAGTCATTTTACTCTTAAATGTGCAATACATTGATATGAAATATTTTTATATCTTTATAATTAACCATAAATAATGCACACTGTGGTTTAATCGATCCATCCAACAGTTTCGATCCACGTGTTTCACCTGTCAATCAAATCAGTCTGCGAGCTGCACCATGTGCTCTTCCATTTTCGTTCAATTGTTTTTTATTTCAAGAAAAATGCGTCTAACAATAACGTATTTTGCAGTATTTGTGATGTTTGATATCATGATTTAAGTGCCTCTGTGAAGATTAATTCTTACATACACTACGTTGTTTAAACGCTCTCTGTCTCTCTGTCTCTCTGTCTGTCTGTCTCTCTCTCTCTCTCTCTCTCTCTCTCTCTCTCTCTCTCTCTCTCTCTCTTTCTCATGTTTGTGCAAACAATACAGAAGTAATTAAGTCTTGTTTGCATGGATTTTATTCATTTTAAATACTAATGATAAGTACTGTATATTCCTTATTTTACGCGAGTACTTAATTCTGCGATTCAACGGTTTTCAATCAAATCGCGAGAACATAAAATTGCGAATGTCGAAATTTTATCATAGTTTCATGTAGTTTACATATGTTCGAAAATTAAAAGCGACATTTAAAAATTCGCGAGACGGGCTTCTCGCGATTTTACGCGGATATTAATTCCTCGCGTTTAATTAGGATTTAAAGTATAGCGCTTTCAACGCATGAATAAACGTCTGTAGACTACTATCGGCTTTATCGGTACAGATATTATTTGTACATATTAAAACATAAAGTAAATGAACCTGTGCATGCAAAAATATATATTCACTGAAGCAGAAAAATAGTACAACTAACAAAATGAAAAATATATACATGTACATTTGACTAAACGCACGACATGATCGCGGCAAGGTGTGAATGTCAGACCGTAGGCCTATAGAACCTCTATATCGTTATCATCAATTACTTGTCGGCTGAATTAATTTAAGCATTAAAGATGTGTCATGTAAACTTATTTTAAAGATTTTATTGTATATCACAGTCTACATCAGCAACCTTTTAGTTTGATGAAGTCGGGAGTCCTCTAACAATGTCGAGTAAAAAAAATCGCTAAGCCTAACTTTAATTTCTTTCACTTACGACCCGCCTTACTCAAAGAACGAGACGTCATGTAAACAAACTTGTTCTGTACATGCGTTTGAAATGTTTCAAATGAAATTTACTGATATTTTCTGAGTAAATGGATCATTCACCGAACATTTCTATAAAAATATGGGACTTATTGTAGAAGTAATGATGTTTTCTTGTGTTGAGTAAACAAATATGAATATTATGCGGTGGAAAAAAGAGGTACTTTGTTACCGAAGGCGTTTTGAGAGTGAAGTATGGCGAATATATATATCTTGTTTTTAATCTTTTGCCAAGTCGAAGAATCGTTTCAAGAAGCTCAAAGTATGTAGTGTGAATTAGGAAAAAACTATACAAAACCTACAAGTACGCGGAAAACAAAAGGAAACATGACTCAACAGTATACGGTAGGCCTAAATACAGTTGACGGTAGACCTAAAGTGAAAACAAAAATGATCACGTCCTATGTTCATTATCATGATGACAATTAATCAGAACTTATAATAGATATCATTTTTTTGTAATAAAAGTTACTGAAGATAAATTCATCTTATCTTGTCTGATTTTCGTCATCGATAATTGATTATACGGCGAATATAACCGCATCTGCCTGACTGAATCCACCACTAAAACTCGTCACAAAACGGGAAATTTAAGTATCAGCGGAGGCCTCAAGCAAAATGTAATCATGTTTAAATATTTTCTCTTTTAAATTATATTTTAATAAATCATGTTTCGTTTTGCTCGAGAACTGCGCTCTATATACATTTTCAAATTTTATAGTAAAAATTGCCTTGCATATGTTAATTTCCGGTAAACATCGTGCATTTAGCGGATGCTAGTGTTGCTTATCAACGCTTTGCACGATTATTTTTATGGATTTATCGCTTACACTTGACATCTTATTCGCAATTATGCATTTATTTACTTTTCATAAACAGCTTGAAAAATGTTGGAATTTTAGGCATTCATACCATTACAACCGTACCTAGTTCTTTCAAGTCTCTAACTATAACAGTTTTTAAGGAGATGCATGGACAATATAATGTCCCAAAGTACATGAAAAAGGGAGATAAATCAGAATAGGAAGTGAATTTTCAAACATGAAGTGAGTTGCAATGAGACAAGAAATTGAAACATGATCCCTGTAAAAATCATTAAAATCGATTGAGAAATGGCTGAGAAATTAAGGGTGTAAACCAAGAAGAAGAAGAATAACTAGACACAATCTCGTTGCGAGAAACAAGGAGGTATTCCGTCCAATTTTAGAAGTTGAGATACATTGTTGATCTTTATTATGCTATTTACCAGCTAAAAAAAATTCTTTTCTTCAATTTCTATATCCTCTTTTTCTTTTACAAATAAATCATAAATGTATTGGACTTCTCGCCCTTGTTTTGTTTTTAATACATGTATACATGTCCCTATTTACTGGGTATGAGGACAATAGCAAGTTTATTGTCCCCCAAGACAGCAAATATTTCATGAGGCAAAGCAAAGGGAAATAGTTGCTGTGGAGTGGTACAATGAACTTGCTATTGTCCGAATAGTCAGTTAATTGGTATTTTATTATACAGAAGAAAGCTTTATTTGTCAGCGATGCAGAATTTCTTGATGATCTGCCTAATACTCTGAAAGTGTTTCTTTTGTTAAATGATGAGCAGTGACCTTGAATGAAATTTCTAGGTAAAGAGTGAAGATCATATCGGATCATGCAAAAATCCTTTTTTCAGAGCAAATATACTTTCCACTAACCCCTATTTGGCTCAGAATTCACATAAGCAGAACTTTTGAGTAAAGGGTGTGTATTGACCTTGAACCTGTTTTCAAGGTAAACTGTGAAGGTCATAGCAGAATTATATTTTAAAAAAATCCTTGTCCGGAGTATATCTTCTCTCCCTTTGCTCCAATCAGGCTCATACTTTACCCACATGATGCTTTTCATCAAAGGATATGCAATGACCTCGAATGATATTTGTAGATCAAGTGTCAAGGTCATATCAGATCACACAAAAATCCATATTTTAAGAGCTTATATACTCTTCTTTTAGCCCCTATTTGGCTAATATTTTACCTCAACAGAGCTTATTGTTTAATGGCGTGCAGTGACCTTGAACCAAGTCAATGAGAAGGTCATTGCAGATCTTTTTATACCCCCGCAAACGAAGTTTAGGGGGTTATATTGGTTTCACCCTGTCCGTCTGTCTGTCCGCCTGTCCGTCTGTCTGTAGACACAACTTTGTCCCCCCTATAGAATTTTTTATTACTGCATGGAACAGTTTGAAAATTTGTACATATGTTGAACACCATCTGAAGTTGTGCACCTGCAATTTGTTTTAAGATCAGACAAGATTTAATGATTTTATGACAGTTTTCATTTTCCTAATTCTATATATTGTACACTAATGTTGAAAAGTAAGGGAGGTAATCCTTACAGATCTTATTAATTAATTAATAGTATTAAAACACTCTAAAATATATTTATATAAATACATCCAGATGGAGGTTTTTTGTCCTAATTAATAATTTTTTTTATTTTTTATAAGTATTCTATCAACCGACAATGCAAAGTTTTTGTTTGTCAATGATAAATTCTTAGGAGCTAATAAGAACATCAAAGACAAGTGTAGCTGAATTCATTTGTCCCAAGGGAGCCATTATCTGAGCCATGGTTCAGATGGAGCATGTGTTTAGGCAAAATTGATAATCTGTAAAATGGGTGATGGTTTTGGGGCTATTCTAAAACTGTTTCATATAAACCAGAAGTTTCTATCATAAGGATATATTAATAAAGAAGTTAAACTATTTTTAGAAGTTGTTTAAATTTATGAGTCAAGTAAATTAATGAAGACCCTATTGGGCATTAATTTAAATTAAATTCAAAATTACTGATATGATTGTAGTGTTTTGGCAATTCTAAAATTGTTTGTAATATTAAATTTTCTTTTTTACATATTTTTACATAGTATGGTAATTATGGTAATGTTTTGGGAGTTTATTAAATTTAATAAGCTCCAACATGGGATCAATTTTCTGATATGGAGTTCCATTGTGCCATAGGAGAAAGTGAGGAAAATTTGAAACAACTAATTGCATCTGGCAAGATATTGAAAGTTTTATCAACAGAAGAGCATTGCTTGGCTACCGGTATTTCCATTTACCGGGGTATTGCAAAGGGAGGGGTTATTGTCATTTTGTTGGTTTTTCTTTAAATCAATTAAATTTAAAAATATATATCATCAGATACATACATTTGTAAATGTATTACTGTTATAGATATGTATTTACAGTGAAATTCTGACGATTTTGATTTTAATTTTTCTTTGTTAACTAATTTTTTTTTTTTACAATTCTAGAATTTTTTTTTTGTATGTGTTCCAAGCCTTTATTATTCAATTCAATTATTTGTCCCATTTGAAATTAGCCTTGCGGGGGTATTAGTCCCATTAGGACAGTTCTAGTTAAAATTATCTTTAGACAGTAGATTATTTTTATAGATATGCTTAATCTTGGTCAGATTAAACAAAAATACCTGTATGTTAGGGGGAATGGAATTGAATTAGAAGTTATATGCCAGCTGGAAAAAGTTCAAGTTATAGGTCAAGGTCAAAGCAAAATTCTCTGAAATAACATAAGCAGGGCCCTTTGAAATGTTCACCATTTCAATGGGGTCTGATTCATAGTAATTTTACATAGAAAATATTCACAGAGGTATAATAAAGAAAACTATACATCGATAATTTTCTGACAAATGATGATGCAACAAGCACACAGTACGAAAGGGCAACCCTTTGACAAGCAGTGTAGAGGAAAAGTTGCTCAGAATAATGTTTTGAACAAAAAAATTTGTTGGTGGCCCTGTTAAGGAGTTTAAGGGTTCGGCCCCTAAAACACAGTGTTTCAGATATAACTTGAACGGTCAAAAATTCTTGAACACTTGTTCAACAAAATATGTTTATATTTACGAAACCTTTTATTTGATATAAAAAATACGGCTGGTCCCTCAAATTAGGGGCCAGGAAGGCTCAAAAGCCTAACTATTTTCGGAGCAATAGTTTGTCATTAATCCTAAACGCTAAAATAGGTTATTAAGCTCATTTTAAAACTGAAATCCATTTAAAATTCCGTCGATTGATTGCGGGGTATAAGCGTTAAAAAATTGATTTTTACCGAAATTTTAATTCTGCATTGTGGGTTAAGAAAATAGATGTTAGTTCAAGGTAAAGTTAACTTGTACCTAAACTGAAGTCAAATTTGTTAAGTCGTACTTAAAAACATTCGGATTTTTTGGTTAAGTCGTTCTTGAATTGGTTAAGGTTTAATGTTAATTCGTACCAATCGCAACTTTCCGAGCCTTTCCGGCAAGCTCGGAAAAACACCTTTAATGTATTACCTAGGCGTCCATGACAACCCCCCATTTTGTAAAACTTGATATAAATATAACACGTCACGATCTGTTTAGATGTGAGCTATACTTCATTAAAGTAAACGATATAAACTAAAATATAACACAAAAGCAACACAAATTTAAGACTGTCTAGCCGATATTTATTTTAATGGGAAGCGACTCCTTTTCTGTATAAAATTCTAACATTCGGTGACATTAATAAATTCGAGGT
This sequence comes from Magallana gigas, assembly GCF_902806645.1. Classification (NCBI taxonomy): domain Eukaryota; kingdom Metazoa; phylum Mollusca; class Bivalvia; order Ostreida; family Ostreidae; genus Magallana; species Magallana gigas. The sequence continues at coordinate 3,784,006 of NW_022994865.1, forward strand.
GTTTTTCCGAGCTTGCCGGAAAGGCCCGAGAAGTTGCGACTGAATTCGTATTTATAACCATTCGGAATTTGTTAAGTCGTACCAAGAATCATTTGATTTTTTTTTATCTGTTTGTACTTAAATTACATTTGTTACTAAATTAAGAACTCTGCTATAGTGGTACTTCTAGCAATACTTTCATCTTAAACAGAAAACCCACTCGTTGCTTTGCAACGAGCTTTGCTCCAGTTTTATGTTATTTTTCCCTTGACATTTTTCGAGCGCTATAACTCAAAAGCTATTTGGCCGATTTTCACTAAATTTACAGGACTGATATAGCATTAAACGTTCTTGCTAGTGTAAAGTTTGGAGCTGATGACGTCACTTCCAGTTTGAGATTTTCTAGATTTTGTAACTATTAAGGGCTATTTTATCCACGTATTTCCTCCGAAACTCATGGTAATAAAAATCTGAAACATTCAGGAATATGTAGATGAATGCCTTGAGATGATCCTCCGTATTTGATATTGTGGAAAATGCGCAAGGCGCCGAAGCTCGCCAAAGGTCGAAAATTAGCACCAAAAGTTTTGGCAAAATTCTAACATGTTTTGTAAAATATCTTTTAACCTGTTGATAATTTGTTTAAACATGTAATGTAAAAGTTGTTAAGATTAACTTTCATTTGATACTAAACAGCTGACCCTTCAAGTTAGGGACCAAGAGGGCTCTAAAGTCTTATAATAACTCTTTACTGAATAATAATTTGTTATCAATTATAGAAGCAAAAGTGTTCATTGTACAGCTGTTTATATATACATTTCCATACGTAAGTCATAGGTTACGTAATTAGGGGTTTCAAGGGGCAAGAAGTTCAAGCATTCTGAGAGTATTGCAAAAGCAATACCCGTCCTATACCGGTTTGTGGAAATTGTGAAACAATGCACTGTTATGCAGAATATCGAACCTGAACATTAAAAAATTGGAATATAAAAAATAAATTTTCTCAAAAATGTCAACCAGACGCTACAAAAGTGTAAACTTGATTTGTGGTTTGACATTTTGAAGCTGTTCAGCATATTTCATATCATTCCTCAAACGCATAAAGAAAAAAGTGTGAAAAACGGAAGTGGGACAGACAGACGGACTGACAGACGCAGAGGAAAGCTATAGTCTCCTCCGGTTAAAACCGGTAGGGGACTAATAAAACACAAACCTTAAGGCCTTTAATTAAAAAAAAACCCACCCTATACACACTTACTAGATTTCTTGCAAACTGATGCAAAAATAACACAGTGTCTACAGTTTAAAAAAATAAATATTTGTTGATTACCTTTATTACCATATCAGACTTCATTTTTATGATTTACCCCAGTTTCTGCGACAACCATGATCCTTAGGAACACTGTCCCTAGCTCAGTCATAGAGTCTACAAGTCCTGCATCTGTACGAGTATGACAGGACGTTTCCAGTGTTGCTCCCATTCACATGTCCTTAAAGTAAAAATAAATGAAAAACATTTTCAAGTATGATAATATTAAGCTTTGATATAAATTTTGAAAAAATAAATAAGAATAAAATTACCTGTATCTGCTAGCCAGCATCAAAGCTTACAGTTTTTAACACTATCAGGACTTGCACACTTGTTATTTTAAGATTTTTCACCATTGTTATTTTTATTTACCTACCTTCTCTTTTCTTCACAGAAGTGTTTCACAACAAGACACTAAAGCTACTTCTTTAAATGATAATTCTGCTTCTATTTCTCTATTGCTTAATTAATTCAACTCAACATTACATTCAGGTACATTGTATATTTACGACTTATTATCAATTAACAATTTTAACAATTGTTATTTCCATACTTACGTCAACTCAATATATCCCAGTGAACTTGAAATAAAAGATACCACAGAGTCTGCGTCATCTATTTCATATTTGGATATAATACTGGAAATGGACATTGATTGTTACCTACCAACAACACCTTATGAAAAACGCAATGACTTCAATATTTCCACAATCAACTTTCTTATGTAGCAAATACCTTCATCACCTGCATATGATGTTTTGGTCTCTCAGTTATCTCTAAATGCAAGGGCATGTTTTTCGAATGAACAGTCTCTAAGGCGAGGAAAACTACTGACAAAAAAAGTTGATAAATCAAAACTATCAACAGTCTTTTCTGAAGTCATCTTTTCGTAAGTTCTATGGTCGATACAACGACCTTGTCAACAAATACAATCTTCTCCTGACGCACTGGACCTCTGTCACTTGCGTCTGTTTGCAAATTTAATGTTAATGTGAAATCCGGATTCCACAGAACTGGAACACTAACCAAATCTGACTTCAATTGTCGAAATGATCTATCATGCTCAATCGTCCACACAATCATGTTCGGGTTAGACTTTCTATTGAGATCTGACAAACTTTCCAACTTTTCAGAAAAAAATGCTATGGACCCCTGGAGAAGTTTTTAGAGCCCAGAAATGATCTTACCTTCTTTTTCTTTGTAAGAACAGGTATATTCAAAATAGCCTGTACTTTGTCTGATGTTATTTTTACTGACAGTTTCCGACTAAATGACCAAACAATTCTAATTCTCTGGCCGCAAAATCATTTCTTTGGATTTGTTGTACATTTGTAAGACCTGCGTTCTGAAAAGATGTAAGAACTGCTTTTACATGCCCCAAATGACTGTTCCTGAAAATGCCTGCTGAATTAATCATACCGAATGGCATCAATGTAAACTGATAATCACCAAATAGTGTGATGAACGCACTCTTTTCCTTTGCGTCATCGTCCAGTAAAATTTACCAGTATCCTTTAAAAGATCTAATTTACTAAGATACTTAGCTTCTCTCAATCGGTCGATGATTTCCTTTATCTGCGCATTCGGCTGTGGGTCAAATTGAGTTACAGCGTTTAGTCTTCGGTAATCTACACAAAACCTAATAGATTAGTCTTTCTTGGGAATGATTACCACAGGTGAGGCATATGGACTCTTCCACTGTTATACTATACCTGCCTCTTTCTGTTGACCTCATCCCTACATGAATGTGGTATCTGATAAGGTTTCTGAAAAACTGGTATTTCACTTGTAGTTACCACACGATATTTCAACAGACTAGTTCGACCTGAAACATTGGACAAAACTGATCGAAATTGATCCAAGCAATCTTGTAACTCACCATTTTGTTTCGGAGTCAGTATTTGAAAAATTGTTACATCTTTGACTTATGTCGGATATGCATAAGCGGATTCCCGATTCACTCATCAATATCATCATCTGAAGAATCTGCGTGACACACCAAAGTCATTACTTTCTTATCACTTACAACGTTTTCATCATCTCTTTCTATTTACCGTTTCAACATGTTTATGTGGTACACCTTTCTGTCACCATTATCACACCGAGCCCTATAATCGACTGGACTTGCTTTCTCTGTAACAAACACTGGTCACTTCCACTGAGCTAGTAACTTCTTTGTACTTGTAGTTAATAAAACCAATACATTGTCACCTACTTCAAAAGATCGCTGCCTTGCTTTCCGATCGTAGTATCTTTTCTGTTCTATCTGAATTACTTCTTCATTTTCTGACACAATGTCCGCCATCTTTCCTAGCTTTTTCCTTGTTTCAAGAATGTAACTCAGTAGTGATGGCTGTAGTCGACTATCAGCCTCATCGTCCCCCAAACTCTCTCTAAGTATTGCTAGAGGACCTCTCACATACCGTCCGTAAAGTAGTTCAAATGGAGAAAATCCAGTTGTCTTTTGAGGAATTTCTCTGTATGCGAACAACAAATAAGTAACAATTTGTTCCACTTTCCTGGTTCGTCTTGAGCGTAAATCTGAAGCCGTCGTTTGAGCCTTCCGTTGAACCTTACAACACGACCAATGGCTTGTGGATAGTACGGAGTTGTGCTAAGTTTGAGTATCCTTAAAAATTTAAAAAGCTCTGTAATTAATGAGGACATAAAGATTGTACCTTAAAGGGGCATGGTCACTATTTTAGTCAAATTCTATTTTTATATTTTTATTATTTACAATGCTTTGGTAATGCATTTCTAATGATGAAAAAAAAAAATTGAGAGTCATTCGTAGAGTTATAAGCACGATACAGGGCTAACAATTCCTTGTCATGTAAACAAGGCTCGTGCCCTGTTTTTGTTTACATAGGTTTAATATACAAGTAAAAATTCTTTTTCCAGCTTGTTTGTCTTTTTTTTTTTTTTAATCATAGATAAACATTTCCTAACGTTTAAAACATTCGTTAAAGGTTTAAAACTAAAATTATTAGTTCAACGTTCAAAATGTAAACAAACGCTTTGTTTACATAGCGAAAATGTCAAGCTCTGTAACTCGCTTATAACTCAAAAATGACAATCAAATTACGTTTGCCTATTAAAAATGTCTTTCTTAAGCATTGTAAATATAAAAGTCGGGAAAAAAAAATTGACCAAAATCGTGACCATGCCCCTTTATTCAGATAGTATCTTTTTGGGAACACCAAGTCTAGTAAAAACTTCCATCATAGCATCGTCTCTACAACTTCAGCATCTTGACTTCAGAGGGGTGTTGCTTCAGGAAACTTAATGTCGTAATCACATATCACTAAGATGTACTGCTTACCTCGATTTGTTTTCGGCAATGGTCCAAACATGTCGATCGCCAGACGCTGAAATGGGTAATCAACTGATGGAATTTTAACTAGAGGTACCTTACTTACCCTCGACTTTGACGTTTTTTTCTGACATTTTGGGCTAGATTGACAGTACTTTTTCGTATCCTCAAAAAAACTTAAAATTATTTCCCCCGTCTTCTTAATTTCCATGTGATCTGCTAAAGGGATATCATGACACAACAACAATATTTGCTTTCTGAACTTACTTGGTACGATCACTTGCTTAAGCACCTCGTCAGTAACTGTCGTAAGTACTCTATACATCATTCCGTTTTCCTTAATGATATAACTTAATGATATCACTTGCTTTAGCACCTCATCAGTAACTGTCGTAAGTACTCTATACATCATTCCGTTTTCCTTAATGAGATAACTTCTACCATTCTTCGTTACTTTGGATACTTCCTTGTTTTTACACTGTTCCAAACTAGGATTCTTACCTTGTTCCTCTATCCACTCATTTCTGGGAACTATGTCTTGTACCACAGATCTATCCTCAATACCTTTATCTTTATCTTGTGATACCCTCTTTGCTGAAGCTCTAGTTTCTACTGCCTGACACATTTCATCATTTGGCGTAACAGAGCTTGTAGATCTCTCCACTAGAATATCTACGATAGTAAAATTCAACAACAATCAAATCAGCAAATGGAGAGTTCATCATCAAAGCAACAACCATACCTTTCACATAAGGCGTGTCGTGTCTATCTGTATCAAGACCTCTGGACGTCTTTGTGAACTTACGTTGCAAGGGTAACAACTATTGTCACCCCTGTCATGTCATCATCACTTAAAAATCGTCAGAAATCAAAATCGCAGTGCACCCGGTATCTCTGAGTACTGATGCACTCCGATCGTTCACTGTACCTGTTTCGATCCTAAGTCCACTCTGACAAATAACTGACTCAATGACAGACTTCTTTTCATCTACTATAACAGGAAGCTCAACTGCAACTCCCTTTCTCGATATAGTAGGAGATGAATCAAACCTGCTTTATCCTTACCAGAATATCTCTGAGTTGGTTGACCTTTAGCATTCACGCCAGGACTAGAAATCTTGGTTACCTATTTCCATAGAGGACAAATGTTCATAAAGTAACCTACTCTACGGCACTGAAAATATTTTTTTCTTTTCCCTGTTTTGACCAACAACATGATTGGTATTGCTTATAACACCATTGCCTTAATTTCTCAACTCTCTCTGCGGCACAGGTCCTTTGTTCAATATGTGCGTTCTGGTAAGCCTCTGCCAATTCTATCATCTCCTCTACTGACTCAGGTTGTCTCTTTTTCAACCAGAACTGAAGATCTCTAGCAGAACTATTCATAAGCTTTTTTGGATCAAAACATCTACCAAATTATCATGATTCTTGTTTACCTTATCCGACACCAGCGGTCAAAACAATTAGTAGCTCGACTACTAAACTTCCTAAATGTTTCATTGGAAAATTGCTTACACCCTCTTGCTAAATGCTCAAAAGATCTTAAGAAAATATATATGTCCTTACTTTCCACATATCTTGGTAGGATACATTTAACATCAGGTTTCGCTTCTCTCTCTACCATTGCTACTTGATTAGCCTTTCTCTCTCTCTCTCTCTCTTTCTCTCTCTCTCTCTCTCTCTCTCTCTCTCTCTCTCTCTCTCTCTCTCTCTCTCTCTCTCTCTCTCTCTCTCTCTCATTCTCTCTCGCAGTTTAAACTTTTTCATTCTCATCTCTTACCTTTTCTATTCAAGATCTTTTTCATGCAGACGTTTTCTCTCTTTTTCATCATTCTCCATTTTTATACTCTGCATTTCTTACTTATTTTTCTCTTTTTCTCGTCTTGCCTGTCGTTCTTCCCGCTCCATTGCACACACATGTTTCCACATCTCCATACAAGTAGACAAACATTGACCCTTCTCTACAGCCTTCTAAATCCAACCAGGTAACGGCATCTTACAACTCTAGAACACAAAACCAATAGACTATCAAAGACCGATTTCTCTTTCAATTAAGACTGAGCTGAAATAAACTTTAATAAGAAATTAAACAATTATTGAACCTTTCTACAAAAATCGAAAAAATGTCTCAATCAAAACTGATATGAATGTGATTCAAACAAACATGAATAATCCAATACAAAAAAAATCACTCAACCTAAATGACAAAATCTCACCGCTGCCACCTTATGTAATGAGTTCTTTTCGATTTTGTCGACTGAATAAAAAATAAGACTTTGTAAAGAAAATAAACAAGTTTAATTTGAAAAAAACCCCAATAAACAAAACAAATCAATATTCTATCTCCCGCTTTCACGCCACTCTCATTCGAACATAACTTGAATTATAATATAATTAGACAAATGAACACATATCTGATTCTATCAACTGGATTTCAAAGTAAAAAGTCTTTTAATCTCACTGTATCAGAAATCAAATGGTAGTAAACTACAAAATGTTGTTTTATAAACTGTTTCAACCAATAAAACGCTTGTAGATAAATTCCTCAAAAAAGTTAAAGTACAATAATCAAAACAAAAACCAAAATACCCGTAAAATTACAATTACTTCAAATTTCAGCTCTGTAAAAATGAATATTGACCTGTAAAAATAGTCGCTTTTAAACACTTTTTAACCTCTCTCTGAAAAAAAAGAACTCAGTTACTTCAAGGACACCACACAACCGAGACGCTCATACCCTCGTCAAACTGCATGTCCCTCGTGTATCGATATTCTGACTGCAAGCCCCTGGCTCACAGGTCTCTCGCTTCCAGTCTACGACCACTTCTCGACAGAACATTACGCCCCGCTTAACGCAGCATGCGTCCTCGATATTTGTATGTTACATGTACCAACATGGCCTTCCATAGGAAATTCACTACTGGCGCCCACAGTCTACAGTACAGGAATTTGCACCAAACACCTCATGTACTCAAAATAACACACTGTGACTAATTAAACCCAAATAAACATACAAACATACGACCATTTACAATAATTACTAATTAACCAGCAGAATTTACAGAATAACAGTAGAATCTTTTATATATTTTTAATGTAAGTAAAAAAAGGATATTGCTAAATAAATTACATTTTGAGGATAAATGTTCTTTAAGTTTGTTTTAAAATCTGCTTCAAACGACGGGAAATGACAATTGTCCAAATATTTATAAACAAATTACTCTGAAGTTTGAGATGACTACTAAAAAGAACCAGCTGATCGATATTCTGTAAACTGTGCAAATATACTAGAGTTGGTTTGGTGTTTATTACATATGGTTAAACACAGTTTTGCTATTGAAATTTGTACGCAAAAAGACCACACTTGACTCTATGAATACTTGAAGCTTAAATAAGAACTGATATGAGATTCCCTGTGTACGGGATAAAATACAAAGGTGACCATTGAAGTCTTTTGGCCTCTTGTTGATTTTTAGATCAACTAATCTTAAGTAATGAAACAATATTCATGTATTACATAAAATTAAATCTCCAAAATCAATAATTAGCACTTGCTAATCAATAAAAGTATTACCTTTAACGCTTTTTGTAACTTTAAATCTTTCAAATCATTAAATGATACGATAAAAATATCTCGTAAGCTGTAATTTTTAAAGCAAATATTTACATTTGCAAATACGTTTTCTTATATGAACCTATAGAATAGCGAAAACGTTCAATTCTGTATGAACTTTTTCGTGACGTCACAATGTTCATAGCACACGCTTATTGCTTGTCGCTTGGATTATTGTAAACATAAAATCACGGTAATTATAACAGTTCAAAACTATTTGTATTTTTCAAACGTAAATATAAGTAATAAACAGAGCAATGTTAAAAAGTTCACCAGGAAATGAAGTTGGTTGGAAAGTGATCAAATATACTGAGAAGCCCTTCGGGCTTCACGGGATTTGATCACGTGACCAACCAACTTCATATCCCAATGAATTTTTTAACATTTCTGTTTATTTCTTAATTGAATAACTATATAAATATCAGCAATTTCCTTTTTCGGTTGATTTTACATTGGTATTGTTTTATGTCAGAACAAACTAATAATAAAATGTGTTGTAATTACTTTAAAAGGAATGGGAAATCATTCTTTGAGTATTAGGAGGTGATAATTTCGGTCGGGACGTGATAAAATTCAATAAAGCCCTAAGGGCTTTATGAAAGATTTGATCACGCCCCGACTGATATTCATAATATTCAAAAAATGATTCCTTATTGCTTATATGTATATAATTTTAAGCCATCGCACGATTAAATATTTAAATTTAGATATGCAAACCCCGCTGGCGCCCCAATTTGGCGTCATTTGATTTTATGGGTTATATAGTATAAAATCGATATGTAGTGCTATCAAAGGTAATGACACTGGAAAATGTAAATAAATTTGTTTAATGCCTGAAAAAAGTCAGCAAATAAAGGCAATTTTTTTTTGGACTAATAGGTGATAAAAAAGAAGAAAAGAAGAAAAAGCCAATTGGTTTCAGGCCAACTCAAGGTATGGTTTCCAAAATACATTTTATTTTTTTTTGTTCAGAAAATGTAGACTTGCATAAAGTTTTTATGTAAGGATAGGAATACATTTTCCTTACAATATCCTTTTTGTTTAAAAAATAACTATACCTGTTTCATTTTTTAAAAAACCAGTACTGGGATCCACGCTGCACGAAATCACATCGAAAGAGTTGATTGAACTATTTAGTTCTTTCACAGTAAAATGTCCAGTTGATTCCCTATATAAATCGTTTGTTTGCAAAATACTAAAAAAAGATTTACTTCAAGAATATGAAGCTGCAATTAAATCTCTTTCGGGTGGAGTTATGCTCACTAAAAGCATTGATTGGAGAAAAAACATATCAACATCTGCAGAGGTGTGGGTGTTTGAAGTAAATGTTGTTTGTGACAGAAAGCTTCAAATAATCGAAAAGGTAAAACAACTCTTTGATTGAATATGGTTTAGTGCGCTATTAATTATTTTATCACTTGTATCAATCAAAAGCAAACTACTATAAATAAAAATGAATTTGAAAATTGTTGATTACGTTTTAACAAAATTTCCTTTTCATATGTTGTAGGACGCTTTTCAAGATTTTTTCGATTTTGAAAAAAACAACCTACCAAGAGTAATCTTAATTCGAAGCAAATACATTCCAGTTGTTGATGCTAAACTAGAAGTTTACAGAAGATACATAAAAAGTACCAACAAAGGAAAAATATTTTTACAGCATGAGTATGAAGAATTTGATGAACTAGCAAAGTTCAATGCATACGAGACACTGTCGTCATTGTGTTGCTATGTTAAATTAGTGGTGGACACTTTTACAACAGACCTTGAAAAGACCCTAGAAGAGTCACGTGGCAAAAGGTTTACAAGCCACTTGTGTTCTAATGTCTTCAAACACATTGAAGTAATACAATCTAAATCAACGAGGACAAAAAAGTAATTATTTTTCCACATAATCAAAATAAATGTCTTAAAAAGACAAAATGTAACATTTTAAAATTCAACACAATCTGACGAAAATTGCGTTAATCAGAGCAATTTATCATTTGTAGTTTAGTAGGTCGTAGAGTAATGTAGATAGCTATTTATACACACAAAAGTAAGTATTTTTTGCACGTTTTTCTGAGCAATAAATATACAATTTTTTCAATGGGTGGCCCTGTAGCTCTCCGGTCTGTCAATATTTTTTTCCCGCTACAGTTCTGCAGCTAACATGTACCCACAAAAATCATCAAAGAAAGTCAAATGGTAAATTAAACGAATTTGTTTCCGAAATCATCATTATTATGTGCAGTCCGTGATTTTTGTTAGGTTGCTTAATGTGTCCACTAGTCGATAAGCGGGGCGTTTAGATTTCAGTCATGTCCCTCGTTAACTTAGCTATGAATTACATTTGGTTTTTGTAAGAACTAGAAGGAATTACATTTGGTTGATGTAATTAAAAATGACAAAAACAAACTGTCAACTAACATAAATATTTTTAAATAACTTAAACATTTCAAGTAAATTTATTTCATTCATATAACTGTCGGTTAACATAAATCAATTCAAACTTTTCACGTAAATTTCCTTAGTTCATATCACTTTTGGGTTAGTCTAAACTGCATTTTAATCTATTTATAACGGCAAGCTCATGTATATACACATATTATCTTGCTGTTATGATTACTGTCAAATGCATCTTCTTTAATCTTTTACTGTCCTAAAATTTTACTCAATGTTTCTTTACCCTCAGTGTTTTCATGATTACATTAATTTTGTTTAAATTTGAGAAATGATATGTAAACAATGAAAATAAACTAAAATATTGGTATGTTACAACTGTTTTTGCATGTTATAGGAGCTTATAAAGATACACTATCATAGTAAATATAACGACAGGGTTAGGTTTTGGTGTTTACAATGAAATATCACATAATAATTTTTTTTACTGATATATATATATATATATATATATAAATATATATATATATATATATATATATATATATATATATATATATATATATAAATATATATATATATATATATATATATATATATATATATATATATATATATATATATATATATATATATATATATATATATAATTGATTAATCAAGCAATTGTCGAACAAAATTATTCTATATCCTTTATTTCATATAGATATATTTTAAAATTTTAAAGTCCTTTTAATTTGCTAGTAAAAAAAAGTACCAATTTTACCGTGCATTTAAAACTATTTTTTTATCCCTGAAAATGTTCATTTTAAAAATATTAAAAAATTGTATATTACTTTTGAATTGTTTACACTCACTAACGATTTGTACATGTATCTCAAATATTATATCCTATAGAAATGTTTAATAAAAACGTAAGTCAGGTAAAAGTTTGAATCAAAGTCTCTGTGCGTAATTTCCTGTATTTTTTTTTCATTAATTTGTCATTGCAGTCGGCGATTTCAACTCAAACAACTCTCAAAGTTGGTAAATATTATTGTCAATTTACTTTACAAACCTTAAATTGTGTTAAAATACAAGAAACTTTGAACCACATAACGTCAGTATTAAAGTTGATAGCGGTAAAATATTCTGAAATGCTCACAATGACGTCATACTAAAATCAAAAGACCTGAAATTTTCCCAAAAAACTTTTAAATCTTGAGTCAACAATAAAATTAAAATATAAGTCATTTCAAAATTCGTCTATCGTGAAGTTTTAATTAAATACTTTTTTAAGATGTTAAAGTTTATAGCAACATGTGGAATGGAGGCTTCTCAAGACATTTTAAAATCTAGCCCAGCATCAGTACCCACCTAGAAATTGTTATAAAGTAATTTCCTGTATTCAATGAATCATATGAAAAGTTACTAGTCTAAAAACTAAGAAATGTAACCAATATATTTCGTTCACGGACGGAGTCTTCTTATCGTTTCATACCACAGGCATCATAAATCTTTTTTAGCAATTATTTCCCTTTTTGATTTTAAAGGTTCAAAATCACAAATTTTGAGTTGTGAGTCGCAGATAACTGTGAAAGTCACCGTTGTGTCAGTAAGATAAGATAAATCAAAACTTTAGGAGGGTCATTGACTTTATTGTTAGGGTAGTCCATCCATAACTCCCATATTTCATCTCTAATAGATTGCAAGGCTGATTAGTAAAATCTTAGTATGATTTTAAAGACTTTATCAAATATTAAAGGTTCATCTTTAAAAAAAATTATGATTTGAATATTAACATATTTATCACAACTTGAAGTTAACATTCAAGTCTATTGAAAAAATGCTTTTTTGATTATATCTTTATAGTACAAATAATTTTCTCACAAATCTTGTAGTAAAAAGTTGCAAAAGCTTTTCCTTTCTTTGAAATGGCCAAAAAACTCCTAACTTACCGTACATATTTTTATAAATAGAATTTTTGCTAATTTTTGCAAGGGGCAGACAACTCTTTAAAAAAAATCCAAGTGCAAAAAGTTTATTTAGTCGACTGCAAACATACTCCCGAGTTTGGTTTATGTCAGCCTCATGATAATTTTAGAATGCGTATTCAATGCAGTTTATATCAATCAAACTTGGTAAATTTAACCTCAGTTATGGATGGACAACCTTAACAACGCCAAACTTGGGTAAGTGGTAAAACTGTATGATCGCCAAAAATGTACAATATATCAACAATAATCGTCGTTTTTTTTTCACCAATAAAGACTTAAAAGCAACACATTTTCTTTTCTATGCCAAACATTGTAAAGCATAACGTAAAATCATGCGTTAGTTTCATGTAAATATGCACTATATGCACTGTTTAGCAGTAACCCAAATGTCTTACCCTATATTTTATCATAATATTATCATGGTACCACATAAAATTGAAAGTTAAACATTCATATTTCAGAGACTTAGGAAAATTGATTGCAGATGAAATTCGCAATAGATTGTCTAAAAGAAACCCAGTGTTGGATGGTGCTGTAATAAAAGACATACGTGAAATTTGTCGAAAAACAGTACAAGATTTAAAAGTCATATTGGGGGAACTCGAAGAATTCCAACGAAAAGTGGCTCCAATCACTCTGACCGAACGTAAGAATCCTGTATTTGTTTTTACTTTGTTAAAAAAATTAATGTTGTGTGCCTTTTTTCTAATTTTAATCAAACGTGTTCCAATACAAATTTTACTGTGACCACAAAAATAAATAAAGAGTGTTTAATATAACAAAAAACCTTAATATGATAAATACATTCGGTCTCGAATTATTACTTTTAATCATAATATTATTTGTCAGACCATGAAACTCGCTAATGCATGTACACCAGCTTAGTGTTTGGTAAAACTTTGTACACGCAATGATATTTGTACATTGTTATGGATTTCTTGCACGGTACGTAGAGGGTTTCTTTTACGATCGATGCAATACGATTATCTTTTATTTGAGATTAATCACTACATCAAGTATTATACATTTTCAAATGACGGCGATTTAAATGGCTTGTTAATTTTCATTGCACTGGATGAAAAATCCGGCGGCCAGCAGCTTTTTTACAAACACTTTAATTCCCCTGATCAATTTGTTTTGTCTATGAAAGTTGGAATGCAAGAAAAAAATTACCATCATACCAATAGCTCATCCGTAGACACCAAGAAGAACTCTGAATGAGAAAACAAGGTACGGCCTCTCCGTATGGTTGCAATGATAATATTGAATTTGTTGGGAATCTTTTGAGTCCTTAGTGTAACAATGTTAATATAATGGGACTTTCTACCAGTACCAAGAGACGAATGTCGCAACCACAATTAAAATAAAATCATTATTGAAATAAATTATTTCAATAGTGGTTGGGGATGTATTTCATTTGAAGAATCACTGCAACCACTTTTGATATACAACCACTTTTGAAGTTATTATTTCAGTAGTGTTTTAGGATGTATTTCCTTATAAGAATCACTTTACAGACACTATTGACGTACAACTACTATTAAAATTATTTTTTTCAATCGTAGTTGGGAATGAATAATTTTACACATATAACTTTGGAAGCACTTTTACAACACATTTGGAAAGGAAGAAGTTGTATATTATTTTTTCAAACTATTTTCAAATGCAATAAACACTTTATCTTATTATAAAGAACAATTTCAAATATACAATTAAGGTTTTACTGACTCGCATAGATAACGGTATTAATAATCGAGACTATGAAATTAATGTACTTATATTAGAATTTTTACTGTTGTGCAGAAATAACAAATTCTCACAGATTAACACAGAGAATTGTTTTCATATTTTTTTTCATGTTCTATGAATGTTGTAAACTATTTGTACAAGCGTGAACACTTTGTAAATTGCCAGATATTCTATTCAAACCCCTTATACATTAACTAATTATTTATAGATAAATATTATTATAAAAAGCATTTTTGAGATAAATTATTTCAAAAGTGGTTGGGGATGAACTTAATTAAGACCCCTTTTTTATTAAATTATTTCAATACTGGTTGGTGGTGAATTTTATTAAGACCACTATTGAAATAAATTTCTTAAAAAGTAATTGGTTGTGAAGTTTATTATGAGAAACAATTTGCAACCACTTTTGAAATACAAATATTGACTATTCGTCTATATAGAGATATAAAGTGAGAATATACTACTGAATATAACAAAATATTTTATATGATGTAGCCAGGCATTATAACCAGGATGTGTGCATGCGTGAGCCAACTTTCCATCAGAACGATGTATAGAATAGGCTATTTTTTATATACATGTAGTACAACCAGGCACTATAACCAGGATGTGCGCGTGCGTGTACCGACTTTTCGGTAAATTCGAAAGCTGTTTGGAGGATCTTCGAACTGATATTTGCGCAATTTAAAAAAGTATATGAACAATTCGATTTTTACATTATACATGTTTATTAAAAGAGATAGAAATGTTGTGTACATTATATTTACACCAAAATGTCGAATAAATATTAGTATTTGAGAGAACGAAAAAGAGCAATGTTACAGGAAAACAACAGGCACGTAGCATCAGAGTGGGGGAGGGGGTGTGGAGTGGAGCTGGGGCAGGGGGACGAGCTAGACTGCCCCCTTCAGCACATGTGTTCTCGCAGCAAACATTTTTTTTTTAATTTACATATAAAAGGTGAATGAACAAAGAGCCCCCCCCCCCCTAATGTTTTGGGACCAGGTAAAAACTAAAATAAAAGGGAGGACATAAACTGTAGAATTGAAGTTAAAGGTACGCCTTACCCCATATTCCCTCGGATTAGGATTTTTAAATGTTTTAATAGCATAGTTTATGTATCACTAGGGTCAATGTTCGTATCACCAGGGTCTGTATACCCATAACCTGGGTCAGTATTACGATTATCAGGATGTCTATATCTATTACCAGGGTCAGTGTACGTATCCCCGGGGTATGTGTGCCCATCATCTGGGTCTGCATACAAATAACATGGGTCAGTGTACGTATCACCAGGGTCAGTGTATGTATCACTAGGGTCAGTGTTCGTATCACCAGGGTCTGTATACCCATAACCTGAGTCAGTATTAAGATTATCAGGATCTTTATATCTATTACCAAGGTCAGTGTACGTATCACCGGGGTCTGTATACCCATCATCTGGGTCTGCATACAAATAACCTGGGTCAGTGTACGTATCATCAGGGTCAGTGTATGTATCACTAGGGTCAGTGTTCGTTTCACCAGGTTCTGTATACCCATAACCTTTATATATATTACCAAGGTCAGTGTACGTATCACCAGGGTCTGTGTGCCCATCACAAACACATTAGACCCATCATCAGGGTCTTAATGCATATCACTAAGGTCAGTGTTCGTATCACCAGGGTCTGCCCATTACCAGGGTCTCAAAACTTATATTGTTATAGGTATTGAGACCCAGGTGATGGGTATACTGGCTCTGGTTACGCGTATACATGTACACACTGTAATTGGGTACACCAACCTTAGTTATAGGTAAACTTACCCTGGTGATGGGTATACTGATTCTGGATATGGGTATACAGACGCTAGTGATCTGCACTCTGGCCCTATTAATACTAGTATACAGACCCGGTGATTGGCATATAGACCCCGGTGAAACGTACACTGACCCTGGTGATAGGCATTGAGACCCTAAAAAAAAATTTGGTTAGTTTAAATTCTCTTGCCTTAGTTTGTAAGTTTGCTTTGTAAGGTCAGACGTGGAATTAATAACAATGTTTGTATACGTTTGTCCATCAGATACCTATTGATGACACTTTTTTTCTACTTTACAGTGTCCGCAGATTGGTGTAAACGAGATATCATACCTGACAGATCTCTTTTGCGGGAGTATCCATCTGTAATTAAGTTCATGATTGGCCATAGAGGTGATAAAAATCCAGTGTTGAAAGTGTATCTTCTAAATGATGATAACAACGCTAAATTGTTTTTTAGAAACAAGTTTTCAGAATATGCACGGATTGAATATGTTCATATAAAGAGTAAAGAAAGGCTTGACAAAATTGAAACTATAAAATTCTACGAAGAGAAAGCGCCTGGTATTGACGCACCTACCATTAAAGAATTAAAGAAAATAATCCAGGAACACGGAGATAAGATATTTGCTAGGTACTCAAATGTTGTCGGTTTGAAAATAAGTAATGTCAGATGTGTTGGTGATATAAAAAAAGATGAACCATGTATTGTTTTGTACTGCTTAGACAAAACGTTAATACCTTTTGGAGAAAACCCACTACCAGATTCCCTTGGAGGATGGCCTTGTGATATTAGGGAAGACATTGTTATGTTAGGACTACGATGCCCTACGAATTGTAGAAACCAAAACCTGCCTGAGCTGGGTTGTAGTATCGGGAGACCTACAACCGATGGTTCGGGATCTGTTGGATTTTATTACAAGTCCCAAATTGAATCAGATAGATTTAGATGCGGATTCCTCACAGCATCACATGTTGCACTTGATTGTTTTGAGGATTTATACGACAAGTCACTGCTGTCAAACAATGATGATTTACGTCATAGGCAATTTAGCATATATCATCCATCTAGAGAAGATTGCAGATCTAGCCAACATATTGGGGATGTTGCCGAATCATTCTTAGGAAATATGTCCTCTGGATCAAGTGATCAGTCAGGCCTGGATATTGCAGTTGTTGAGTCCAATTTTTTTGCAGACGAGGGTTTGGTTTATTTTGCTTTTATTTCAAAACTTATTAACTCATATGGCCAACAGTAATTATATTTCATACAGACCAACATTAAAGCATATTTTGAAATCATTATCATATATCAAAATATAAATCGTCTACAATAGATGCATATTTAGTCTTTTTACCTGAAAAACTGACTGAGATATATAAATAAATGCTACAGTTCGAGTTATATACTTTTGTTCATCATTAAATCTAAAATAACCTCTTTACAGCCTAAAACACGTTAAAACTATAACTTCTAAAACAAAATAAAAACTCAAAGACTGTTTAGAAACGTAAATGAAAGATTTAAAGTATTTAAAAGATAGTTTTAAATCGAAGGGCAATGTGCGACTTTTTTTAGAATATCTTAGTGCACCGAAAACAAAAGATATGAATAGTTAACTTATATATAAATAGACTTAAAGGTCATATGACACGATTTTTTTACACATTGATTTTCTTTCATAAATATAAAGCTTGGTATAAACAAATGTTAAATAACTTGAAGTAAGATTTTTTTGCCTTTGCATTACTGAGAAATAACCGTGAAAACTCAGCACATGAAAAAATTCTTCCCCGCTTATCGTTCTTGATTTTGGGGATTTATGACGTCACACAGACGCATTGATGTAAACAATGCATCAAAACTAGTGTAAATTTACTGGAGTTTATCGATTTGATTTAAGTAATTTTTGCATATATAAACGTGTCTTTCTTTTCAAATGAGATAATTTGATTTCATAGTACAGATGGCTTCGTTTTAATTGGTCGTTAATGAATAAATCTAATATGAGTTTCTCACCAGAGTAATGTATCATGATGAAGATCCCGTACGGCAGTGAAAATTTAACGAAAGAAATGCTCCAACATTAACAGCTGACTAATGAATTATCCTAATTAATCCTTTTGAAATAGAAACATATTTTTTTTCTTCGATACGTATAAATACTGCCGTGGTTGATTATGGTATAATTATACACGTTTTTATATAAATTAGTATTTTTTGCTTTTAAAATACTGCAAAATGACATTGATATTTGTATTCACAACATAGCTTTATAAGGCCATTGGGTCTTACTGACGTCATAAGGAAGGTAAGCCGCGTAAGTCTTTCTCTAAAAAACTGCGAACGCTAACGCCCGTTTCCCGCCTACATTTTACATCCAAATATTTCGGAATTTCTGTCAGATATTCTAAAACTAAGTTTTCTACTAAAAAGTATAATCAAATCCTAATCAATTTATATCAAAATAAAATGTGTAATCAAATTATTTATTTTTAAACAAAAGTTTTGCTAACGCGGGGTCTAAAAAAAATTCTTTGAAACAGGTCTCTATGAGTGAGGAAAATTTTATTTAGCAGCCAATATGTGCATAAAAACTTAATAATAACATAATTACGATATATATTAAAGTAAAATTTCATTTTAATTCATATCTGTTAATTAGTTTTCGAAGATTTACAAAGCAAAATTCTTTTTTTGGAATGTATTTCGGTCTGTAGACGAATGTCCTCCCCCCCCCCCCCCCCCCGGTGAAACAACAAACCCTTTGGTAAAAATATGCTTAATAACAATAGTTAAAACCCCTTAAAAGGAATTTTTGTTTCACGGGGGGAAAGTTGTTTTAAAAACATTTCCGTTTTCCGTTATTTTCTATTATGAAATGAGCTATTTTAACCCAAAATACAAAGTTATCTCTCTTTGTTTGACCAAATCATTTACATTTAATGAAAATATATATTAATGTTTACATTATTATAAAAATATTAACTTTAATTAGACAACTTTCAAAAATGACTTTTAGTTAGGCGGCTAGACAATGCTATCGTTCGCAGTCCTTTGTAGTGAAAGAATGTGATTGGAGGAGATTGATATCATTTTCTGAAGAAATACTAGGATTGTTAATAAAGTTCGCGGACAAATATATTTACGGCAAAATTACTGTGTACTTTGTAGAATGGCGTATGTTTTATTAAATGACTTACAATTGAAAATAAGTAAACAAAAACTGATATTTATTTGATTTTTTTTCTTTTTGCGAGAGCTAAAAAAATCAGTTCTTCCATCTTTAAACCTGTGTTATTCTAATTGTAAACCTTTGTTTGATAAAAATAGCAGCATCTAAGAACCTTTTGGTCTCCATCGGAGATTTTCCTGCGTGTACACAAAACTAAATGAAGACCGGTGCTCCAAGATGTCCACTAACGTCAACGTTTTTTACTCATTTTTCAAGCGTTGTTTGTCAAAATTCGGCGAAAAACGGTCAGAATTTTTTCAATATAATTGAACCTGCATAAAAAGACTTGCATAAGTTTTTGTAATGTCATATGAAACATTGTTTAGTTTTATGCACTTAATTAAACGGTACATATAAGGAAAAATGCGTACAAAATATAAAACATTAAACAAACTGACATGCTCCGAAGAGCATGTCTTATGAAAAAAAAATTAAGCTGTATATATTTTATAGTGCACTAAGACAAACAAATCTTAGCATATTTCTTAAAAAAATACGTCAAGATTAAATCTGTAAAGTTTCGCTGGTATCATGTGAAAGTCTGCTCCAGATCAAACTTGTCTGCGAACTTTTCTAACAACCCTCGTATCTAAATATTGTGAAATAATTTAAATTTGTGTGAGTCAATTTTCGTGAACTATAGGATTTCTGCTATCCGTGGAGATATAATATCACAAAAGGGTCGGTTTTGGGTTTATGTAGGAAATTCTTTTCGTCGAGGATGTAAGATTTTGGGGAATGGCTAACCACGAATACCACGAACAATAATCCATCACGTATTTAAAATAATCGATAGTATTTATTTTAAATGGTAAAAATGTTGACTCCTTTCGTTACACTGTAAATGTTTATATGCACATATTATGCCGCAATTTTTTTCAACTTATTTTGAGTACAATGACAGTAAAAATATGTGAAATGTTGATGCATTCCAGAACCAGATGTGGAAAATATACCAGAGCGCTTTTTCTGCCTTGGGTAATGAACGTAAATTAATTTGAATGCAAAATAAAATAAAACATACCTTTTAGTTATTTTTTCAGTAAATTTTAACTAATTTTAATTAAACTTACTTAAAAAAATTTGACTACTCATGCAGTTGACCCCCCGACCCCCCCCCCACCCCACCCCCACCCCCACCCACACACGTCTAATAATTTTTGTTTTGAATTACGTTAAAAAATTGCTGATTATATAAGGAGATTTAATAAGGAGAGAATGAATCCCCCCTCCCTCCCGCTCCTTGGGAGCATATAATACCATTGAGCAGCTAAAGCTAAATGTACTCTTCATTCCTCACCTCGGATTAAAATTTTTTTTTAGAATTATCGTAAGAGAATTTGAAATTTTATTTTGCTTGTGAAGACTTTTAGGATGAGGCTGCTACGCCCCTTTTAAAAAACGTTGTTGGAAATTACCGTAATAAAGCGAATAAAATAAATGTGAGCATTTATTGGAATGAGAGCAAGTTACAACTGATTCCTATCTCTAAAGAAATGTCCCCATTCGTTAGCTCTACAAGATTTTGAGAAGATTTTGGTGTTTATATTTCAGCAGATTTACAATAATTAGTTAGTGTACTTTCCTCTTAGTGTGACGTTAAAGTTCACGTCGGTCACGTGTCGCCTGTCTCTATAAAAAATACCCTGAAGAAAAAAAGAAATACGCAAAATATACTGTTTTATTTACTTAAAAACATAATAACTTTGAAATCACATATTTTATATGTTTCTCAAAAGTTTTATTTTTATTCTCGAGAAAAGGTGAGAACGCCAAGCATTTTTGGAATTGCATTGGGGGTCAAACTTTACTGACGCCGACATTTCTGTCGGATCAATGTAAAGGTAGCACGAGACAGTTTTTTTTGGACAGTTTTTGTGATACAATTTATTGTAGCCAATGGATGCATGTCTTCGGAACTCTGTAACTAGAATTTCCTCAGTTTCCATTCAGCACAAATACCTTTAATTCACTCGTTATAAAGCCAATCACCAATTCCTGAAGAAAATTACAAGTCAAAAACTGTAAAATTCTCTACATACTGGTTTTTATGAGATTTTGACCCTTTCATATTTTGCTAATTTTTTTTTTATGATTTTTCAGCTTTTTAGACCTCCCCCAGCTAATTCCCTGCAGAGGGTTGACCTTCCGTACCGCGTGCATGTTGCACTATCACATGTCAGAATCTTAACGGTTTATAGTTTACAATTTCCCATCCACCTACTTTTCGTGCTTTTTACCTCCCGTCTATAACTTGCAATTTCACTGTGTAAAGTCAACACAAAAGTCATAGCCGCAGGTTTCGCATTTTACTTCTGATTCTCATGTACCTAACATATTGGGCCTACATATTGCATATCAATTTCAACAAGAGACACCCCTCAAACCAATGATAATCATTAAAAATCATTTCATGAATTTTAGCAACACTCATAAGCCTTCAAGTACAGCAACTAAATATTGGCCGGGTACTTTATCCGAAACTGCCCCTTGCTACCTTAAGAAATCCATTCTGAAGTCACTCGAAAGGACGATAACTCCATTAATTAATGTATTGGAATTTCGTTGTGTCAGCAGTATATTTACAATGCATGTACATAGTCATTAATTATTTTTATCTTGTTCTCATGAGAGTGTGAAATGGGAAAATATATTTACAGGGAATTGCTAGTCTGATAAAAACAAATATTACTGGTCTGAGTAACTGACTCCAAAAAAATTCGTTGTGCAATCAATGTGCAACTAGTCCATAATTTCTATTCGCACACGCCTTCCCAGTAAATCTTGCTTCGCCCGCGATTATGCTAAGGTCCTTTTTCCACTAAAGAGGAAATTTCCAATAGAAAAAAATCTATGCGGAGGTGGCGGGGTGACAATGCTCAATGTTACTAAAGGATAGATATCGAGTCTATAATTTTTAGACGGGGTCACGTGACCCCGTCTTTTAGTTTACTGTCAGCCGAAGTCTCCAACTGGAAGGCACGCGTAGAACACATTAATTGAGTCTACGCGTAAGAAAATAGTGCAGAAAGTTTTCATGCATATCAGTAAATATATATTATAAAAACACGCATTAAATCTTTTTAAGTCCTCTGTGTATAAACTTAATTCTATTTAAAAAATAAACAAATAGTTTTATTGATCAAAATATTCCTGCTCGGGTTCAAATGTGGAATGAGTTACGAAACTGAATGCCCAACGCCGTTGACGATTCAGTTGGTGTTCGAGCTCATTATTCAATAGAAGAGGTTGAAGGTTGAATCGAATGTAATGTTCCCAAACGCAATGTTCCATTTTTGAAAAGTTGTGAATTTTATTTTGACAATCTTTCACTTGAATACTACCGAACTTCATGCGCAAGCTGAAGTTAAAATTATGACGGATTATACACAGATGTCTTGCATATTAAATAGGTGTTTCATTGGCTTCAAGTCTACCTTTTGGTATGACTGCTGTTCGTCTCTAAAGAAATTTTGTACATAGAAAATAAACAAAACATTGTAAATTATGCTATTTGATGCATGTTGTAGTTTCGGCATAACATTAACTTATTTCAATATAATGATAGTTCATATCACATGCCAATCATTTCTTTAAAAGGAATACTTTATTTCTGTACTGTTTACCGACAACTTTACAATTACAGCGCCTTTGAACTCATGTGTGCATATGGCACGGAATCCCGATCCCGATTCAGATAAACGTGTGCTAGCCTGGTTCCCTGAGCTACCCATTACGCACAGGAACCAGGCTAGCCCATGCGCATGCTTGATTTTCCCCATAGCATCTGGTTTAATCTCGCTTATATATTTTCTGCGTGGACCTCATGGTCCACGCAATTACCATTACCATTACTTAATTTTCTTGAAGTAATGCATTACATTACCATTACATGAGTAAAGTAATGCATTACCATTACTATTACTTTGTGGAAAGTCAATTAGTTTTAAA
Organism: Magallana gigas; assembly: GCF_902806645.1. Taxonomy (NCBI): domain Eukaryota; kingdom Metazoa; phylum Mollusca; class Bivalvia; order Ostreida; family Ostreidae; genus Magallana; species Magallana gigas. Next base: position 3,807,316 of record NW_022994865.1, read on the forward strand.
GAAGTAATTTAAAAGCTAAACTTAAAGGACATATCGCATGTTTTTCAATTTTCGGAATTTTTTAAATAAAATCATTATATACTCATTATAAATCAAGTTTATTAACGTTTTCATAAAATATTCTGCCTAATTCGTGAGTTTGAAAGCGATGAAATTCAAATGTCGCGATATGCATATTTTCTCTCTCGATCTACCCGCCATGATGTGTGACGTCATATGCGACCTCGAGCGAGAAGGTGCTGTTAGCCATCTTAGTAATTGGATTAGATTTAAACGACAATTAAACTAATTATCACCTATTAAATTGTCGATAACGGTACATGATGGTGTTCTGTGCCTCCTGCGGGTGATTTAGCCACCGAAAATGGGGATTTGAACTGCTGTTTGTTTAAGTTTCCCTTACGAAAGTATGCGGGAATCTTGTGACAAATAGGGGTCAATCTGTCGACGAGAGGATTTATATATAAACATTCAATTCATATATTATTAATTATATGGTACATTTTTGTAATTATAGTTTCATAAATAAATCTTATTCATTTCTCAAAAAGAAAAAAATAGAAGTTTATGCACAGGGGCCTGTGTACAAAACGCAAGTTCATCGGAGAAAAATAACGAGAGGGGACGCCATTTTGGATACCTCGCTTCATTAGCTGTTTTCTTTTTCTTATTGTTAAACTATACGTTCATGTATGCATCGGTTTTGAATACATGATTTCTTCATTCATACATGTAGCTCACCTCTGCAGAAATCATAATTTTAGTACGGGAGGTGAGATTTCTATGAGTTTTATTTTTTGTGGGAGAAGTCATGGATCGAGTTGACGATATTGATTGTTTACGCGAGAAATAGACAAAGTTTGTTGATATACATTTATACGTACATGGATAAAAAAAATACGGAGATGGGATCTTACAGAAATAAACAATAATTAAGGAAAACGTTCTTGCTTGCTTTTATAATCCAGTGTAATTAGAGTAAACAACCTTAGAAAGTTGTGATCAGTTACTGCCGAAGAAACAGACTTCTTGTGCACCACAGTTTTACAATAATGAACATCCTGAGTCTTGAGGAACGCCAAAAACCAAGAATGTTGTATATTTTAATAAATAAACACCTTTAACAGATTTATTTGAGCTACAATCCTTACTAAGTTGTGTTTACAATGTTTACACGTCGATAAATTTTATCGTTATTGCCGACTTCATCGTCGCTTCTTCGGCTATATCATCGTATTTTATCAGTACTGGTGGCTCAAAGATGTACGACTGAATAATAAGATTCTTTTAATTTAGTCAGCATGTAAAAAAATAACTTACATGGGGAATGAATGTCAAAATTTAAAGAAGATAATGCTAATCCTACAATTTGTTTACAATCAGTTATTCGAAGAAGGTCGCATGTGACGTCACTGTACCACGTGACACGCTATCTAATTAACGAGTTTTTAAATGATCGGGGCTATAATTTAAATTGATATTATGGCTAATTACCGCTTTTATACCGTTAACAAACTATTAGGAGTAATTATTAGATACACAAGGAAGCCAAAAAATGTAAAATGTCGTATACTTTAGAAATATGCGATAGGTCCTTTAATAGTTAAACTTTTTGTAGGTGTTTCATAAATAAAGCATGCTTAAACATATTTACAGGTTCATATTCACTATCAGGTTCAAATTTAATGACTTATACATGATTGCTATTGCACTTGTAGTTCTCAAAGTAAGGTTGGTCTCGTTACATTTACACTCTAATAGCGGAGTTGCCAATTTCTGTAATCTATGTATCTGATTTTTGGAGTATGATTTTTAATGAACGTACCTGTTGTATCGTAATTTGTGTATGTGATGAAGGAGGTTACACATAAAAGTAGTAAGTGGCGAACGGATATTTTTTTTACAATTTAAAATGGCGACCGTGACAAACCTTTTTATTGTTAGAGTACTTGGAATCTTGTTGTAAAAAGAAATCTTTCTAACGCCATGTACCTGTGTTTGTTATCCGTATACAAATATTAACTTTCTTTATTAATTCAGCAGTTTGAGAGTTTTCAAGGTTTTCATAAACCTTGTATAACAGACACCGTCCGACTGGTGGATTTTCTCTTGGATCTCAAAATTGAATAAATCTAATTATTTAAATCATCTACCTTGATATAGTTGTTTTGATTTCCCAGGTTAGTAGTGATTTTTTTTTCCTTGGGGTCTTATTTTACATAAAATACTGTTGTGTCATTTTTCTACAATTATGAAGGCTGGGATTGAGTAAAATTTAGACAAAGTATCAGACAATTGCAAAAAGCCAATTTAACATAGATTGAAACAACTAATTAAGGTCTTCCGTTTCCAACGGAAGACCTTATAGTTTTCGTACGATTTCTTCTTATTATTATTTTTTTCCACAAATTTTGTGCACGAGATTTCTCGAAAACTATTCGACCGATTTCGACCATTTTTTCAGAGAAAATGAGTCTTGATGTAAACTTTATACGTTTTTGAGATTTTTCCTGTCGGCACTTCCGGTACCGATTTATCGGCCATTTTGTACATTTTTACGACCTATTTTGTGCAGAGCTGATCTCAGAAACTATCAGAGATATGACTATGAAATTTTCAGGATAGGTAGTCTATAGTCTGAAGTTGTGCACTATTATTTTGTTTTACGCCAGTGGCGCCATTTTTTGGAGCTCGCCTAAGCACGAAAATTGGGTACGAATTTTCATTCAAATTCTTCATACGTTTTCATCTGTATCTTTTTATCAGTTGATATTTTGTTAAGACATATATAACAAAAATAGTAGATAACTAGATACGATCTCGTTACGAGTAACGAGTAGGTCTTCCGTTCAATTTTTAAACGATAGGATTAAAATATCAATGGAATTTCAGAATCCCCCCGCCCCCCCCCCCCCGATCCACTCCCTGATAATGTATACGATTGTCAATATCCTTTCAAATGCTTGACAAAGTGTTTTGCTTTTTCACATACAAAACATTGAAGATTTAAGATGTTAGTCCCCTAAAATCCCTAATTATGTCATCAATGGGTGTTGCAATGAGTTTCACAAACTGACATTGTTACGATCAACAACTTTGTTTCTATAATGCATTACAAAATCTTTATCGTTTTTAAGAAATATGTAAAAGACTTTACGAGTGTCTTGGCCCCTAATGTAAGGGTCCAGCCCCTTTTTCTTGAGTTCATTCAAAAGGTCTCACAAATTCTAACATATTTTGTTCTTACACGTATCCAAAATTGTTGTTCATTTTTTAGATACAAATGATGGAATATTTTAGGGGCCAGCCCTCTAGATCCTTAATGGGGACAGACCTTGGTGTTTTGATTGATGGAATCGATTAGAATCATCAACGCAAGCATTTTTTCTCCTAAAAAGCTTAACAAAATATGTCTCCTTCTCTAGATATATTACGTCAAAGTTTCAGTACTTTGGCCCCTAAAAATCCCTAATTACGTAATAAAAGGGCGTGGCCATGATATTTCCTGATAGATATTGTAACGGTCAACAACTTTGCTTCTATAATGCATTACAAAATATGTATCGTTTTTAAGTTATTTGTATTAGAGTTTACAAGTGCCTTGGCCCCTAAATAAAGGGGCCAGCCCCTTTTCTTGATTTTGTTGGAAAGAACTTATGATTATCTACCAATTTTGTTATATATGTCTTAACAAAATATCAACTGATAAAAAGATACAGATCAAAACGTATGAAAATTGTTGATAAAAATTCGTACCCAATTTTGGTGCCTAAGCGAGCTCCAAGAAATGGCGCCACTGGCGTAAAACAAAATAATAGTGCACAACTTCAGACTATAGACTACCTATCCTGAAAATTTCATAGTCATATCTCTGATAGTTTCCGAGATCAGCTCTGCACAAAATAGGTCGTAAAAAAAACTACAAAATGGCCGATTAATCGGTACCGGAAGTGACGACAACAAACATTTCAAAAACATATAAAATTCAGATCATGACTCATCATCTGTGAACAAATGGCTGAAATCGGCCGAATAGTTTTCGAGAAATCGCGTGCACAAAATTTGGAAAAAAAAATAATAATAACTAGACTCTTGTTGCAAAAGCAACAAAAAGGTCTTCCGTTTTGATATACATGTATCAATTTAACTGTAAGACATTGCTTCTCTAACAGAGAAAAAAGTGGATATGATAATTATTGTGAATGATATATACGGACGTTACTTACATGTAAAACAACGAGAATGAAAAAGAAATTAATTTCTGAAGTACTTTCTGTGACGACCGGAAGTAACGCCGAACTCAACAAAAATGTTAACCATTTGTACATTCATAAGTTAATCTTTCCTCAAAGTTTGGTTGTTCACGTCTCTGCCAAATCTAAGATCTCTTTGAAACAATATTTTTGTCTCGGGACCGGAAACGAACAAACGGAAGTGATTAATAAATACAAAAGCTGGTATTTCCTATACATTTGCTCAGCGTATATCACTGTTTATCAAGCTAGATGAAACACCCAAGAAAGTCAGTTAAACTTGTTTAAAACATGATTTGTTTGAACCAATCCGGTAAAAACCGGAAGTGACAGTTGACAAAATTAAACCCGTTAAACACATACCAATCAAATTTCTATCAATCATGAAAGTTTCGTGTCTAATTCGCTTACAGTGACAAAAATCTCGCAGATATCAAATTTGTAAAAAGGAAAGCTACATAGAGACATTTGAGATATCTCACCGGAAGTAAACTTTATTTGCTAATTTAACATTATATAGATGACATATGTAAGATTGTATACTGATATTTTCATTTTATGTAAAATGAATAAAATATGGAAAAAAAAACAAATTTTTGAAGTGCTTCCGGTGACGACCGGAAATTACGCCGATCAAAACAAAATAGTGTATACACATGTACATACATAGGTCTATCATCCCACAAAGTTTGATTGTTCAAGTCGTCACCGTTTTTAAAATCTCTAGGAAACAAAGTTTTTTGTCTCGGGACAGGAAACGGACAAACGGAAGTGTTCAATGAAAATGAAAGTAAGTATTTCCTAACCATTATACAACAGGACCTAATTGGCTATCAACATATCTTCTATTGTCAAACAAAAACAGTTAAACTCTTAAACAACTTGAATTGTTTAAACTCTTCCGGTGTGGACCGGAAGTGACGGTTGACAAAATGAGAGCGGTTAAACACATCTTCTAGCAAATGTCTATCAGCCATGTAAGTTTTGTGTCTTGGTCACTTACAGTTTCTGAGATCTCGCTATAATAATATTTGTTTTAAAAAGAGTACCTGAGATATTTGAGATATCTCACCGGAAGTAATTTGTTTTTGTTTATTAATCATCGGATAGATGACATATGAAAGCGCTTATACCTTTATTTTAATTTTGTGTTAAAGAAATAAAATGCGTAAAAACAAAATTTTTGAAGTGCTTCCGGTGACGACCGGAAGTTACGACGAACAAAACAAAATAGTTTAAACACATCTACAACTATACGTCTATCATCCCTCAAAGTTTGGAGGTTCAAGTCTTTATCGTTTCTGAGATCTCATTGTCCATAGCTTTTAGTCGCGGGATAGGAAACGGACGACAGGAAGTGAATTTTCAAAAAATGAAAAAAATCACTTGGAGATATTATCGTTCTCTATCAGTCCTAAAAATTTCAAGAAAATTCATCCAGCCATCTCTGAGAAATGTGGTTAAACTTTTAAAAAACTTGATTTGTTTGAACTCTTCCTGTGTGGACCGGAAGTGACGGTCGACAAAATAAAAACAGTTAAACACATCTTCTATCAAATGTCTATCATCCCTGTAAGTTTCGTGTTTTGATCACTTACAGTTTGTGAGATCTCGGGGTTCAAACATTTACTTTAAAAAAGGCTTCATGAGATATTTGAGATATCTCACCGGAAGTAGAATTTTTATGTTTATTAATCATCGGATAGATGACATATGTAAGCATTTATACTTATATTTCAATTCTCCGAGAAATATATTAAATGCGTAAAAGCATAATTTTTGAAGAGCTTCCGGTGACGACCGGAAGTTACGACGAACAAAACAAAATAGTTTAAACACATCTACAACTATAGGTCTATCATCCCTCAAAGTTTGGACGTTCAAGTCTTTATCGTTTCTGAGATCTCATTGTCCATAGCTTTTTGTCGCGGGACAGGAAACGGACGACAGGAAGTGAATTTTGAAAAAATGAAAAAAACCGCCTGGAGATATTATAATTTTCTGTCAGTCCTGAAAATTTCAAGAAAATCCATCCAGCCATCTCTGAGAAATCTTGTGGACAAAAAACGGACAAAAAAAAAAAATAATAATAATAACTAGACACTTGTTGCAAAAGCAACAAAAAGGTCTTCCGTTTTGATATACATGTATCAATTTAACTGTGAGACATTGCTTCTCTCACATAGAAAAAAAGTAGATATGATAATTATTGTGAATGATATATCCAGACGTTACTTACATGTAAAACAACGAAAATGAAAAAGAAATCAGTTTTTGAAGTACTTTCTGTGACGACCGGAAGCAACGCCGATCTAAACAAAAATGTTAACCATTTGTACAATCATAAATTAATCTTTCCTCAAGGTTTGGTTGTTCACGTCTCTGCCAAATCTAAGATCTCTTTGAAACAATATTTTTTGTCTCGGGACCGGAAACAGACAAACAGTAGTGATTAATAAAAACAAAAGCTGGTATTTCTCGTACATTTGCTAAGCGTACATCACTGTTTATCAGGCTAGATGAAACACCTGAGAAAGTCAGTTAAACTTGTTAAAAACATGATTTGTTTGAACCCTTCCAGAAAGAACCGGAAGTGACAGTTGGCAAAATTAGAGTCGTTAAACACATCCCCAATCAAATTTCTATCAATCATGAGAGCTTCGTGGACATCAAATTTGTAAAAAGGAAAGCTACAGAGATATATTTGAGATATCTCACCGGAAGTAAAATTTATTTGCTAATTTTACATTATATAGATAACATATGTAAGATTATATACTGATATTTTCATTTTATGTAAAATGAATAAAATATGAAAAAAACCCAAATTTTTGAAGTGCTTCCGGTGACGACCGGAAGTTACGCCGAACATTACAATATAGTGTAAACACATGCACATACATACTTCTATCATCCCACAAAGTTTAATTGATCAAGTCGTCACCGTTTTTGAGATCTCTAGGAATCAAGGTTTTTTGTCTCGGGACAGGAAAAGGACAAACGGAAGTGTTTGATGAAAATGAAAGTAAGTATTTCTTAACCATTACACAACAGGACTTAATTGGCTATCAATTTGTCTTACATTGTCAAACAAGAACAGTTAAACTCTTTACCAACTTGAATTGTTTGAACTCTTCCGGTGTGGACCGGAAGTGACGGTTCACAAAATGAGAGCGGTTAAACAAATCTTCTATCAAATGTCTATCATTCATGTAAGTTTCGTGTCTTGGTCACTTACAGTTTATGAGATCTCGCTGTCATAATATTTGTTTTAAAAAGACTACCTGAGATATTTGAGATATCTCACCGGAAGCAATTTTTTTTTGTTTACTAATCATCGGATAGATGACATATGAAAGCGTTTATACTTATATTTCAATTCTGTGTTAAACAAATAAAATGCGTAAAAACATGATTTTTGAAGTGCTTCCGGTGACGACCGGAAGTTACGCCGATCAAAACAAAATAATGTAAACACATGTACATACATAGGTCTATCATCCCACAAAGTTTGATTGTTCAAGTCGTCACCGTTTTTGAGATCTCTAAGAATCAAGGTTTTTTGTCTCGGGACAGGAAACGGACAAACGGAAGTGTTCGATGAAAATAAAAGTTAGTGTTTGTTAACCATTACACAACAGAACTTTATTGACTATGAATTTGTCTTACTTTGTCAAACAAAAACAGTAAATCTCTTAAACAACTTGGATTGTTTGAACTCCTCCGGTGTGGACCGGAAGTGATGGTTCACAAAATAAAAACGGTTAAACACATCTTCTATCAAATGGCTATCATCCATGTAAGTTTCGTGTCTTGGTCATTACATTTCATGAGATTTCGCTGTCATAATATTTGTTTTCAAAAGATTACCTGAGATATTTGAGATATCTCACCGGAAGTAATTTTTTTTTGTTTATTAATCATCGGATAGATGACATATGAAAGCGTTTATACTTATATTTCAATTCTATGTTAAACAAATAAAATGCGTAAAAACATGATTTTTGAAGTGCTTCCGGTGACGACCGGAAGTTACGACGAACAAAACAAAATAGTTTAAACACATCTACAGCAATAGGTCTATCATCCCCTAAAGTTTGGAGGTTCAAGTCTTTATGGTTTCTGAGATCTCATTGTCCATAGCTTTTTGTCGGGGGACAGGAAACGGACGACAGGAAGTGAATTTTGAAAAATTGAAAAAAACTCCTGGAGATATTATCATTTTCCATCAGTCCTGAAAATTTCAAGAAAATCTATCCATCCATCTCTAAGAAATCTTGTGGACAAAAAAGGGGAAAAAAATAATAATAATAATAAAAAACATTACAATCACTATAAGGTCTTCCGTTGGAAACGGAAGACCTTAATAATAATAATAAGAAACATTACAATCACTATAAGGTCTTCCGTTGGAAACGGAAGACCTTAATAATAAGAAACAGTACGAAAACTATAAGGTCTTCCGTTGGAAACGGAAGACCTTAATAAGAAGAAACATTACAATCACTATAAGGTCTTCCGTTGGAAACGGAAGACCTTAATAAGAAACAGTACGAAAACTATAAGGTCTTCCGTTGGAAACGGAAGACCTTAATTAAACGTTCTTTCCAACAAAATCAAGAAAAAGGGGCTGGCCCCTAAAATTAGGGGCCAAGACACTCGTAAACTCTATTGCAAATAACTTAAAAACGATCAAAATTTTGTGATGCAATATAGAAGCAAAGTTGTTGATTGTAGCAATATTTATCAGGTAAAATCATTTTCACACCCATTTATGACGTAATTAGGGATTTTAAGGGGCCAAAGTACTTAAACTTTGATGCAATATATCTAGAGAAGGAGACAAATTTTGTTAGGCAATGTAGAAAAGAAAATGTTTGCATTGATGATTCTAATCAATTCCACTAATCAAAACTCCAAAGTCTGTCCCCATTAAGGATCTATAGGGCTGGCCCTTAAAATATTCAATCATTTGTATCTCAAAAATGAACAACAATTTTAGATGGGTGTAAGAACAAAAAATGTTAGTATTCGTGAGAACTTTCGATTGAACAAAAGAAAAAGGGGCTGGCCCCTTAAATGAGGAGCCAAGACACTCGTAAACTATATTACAGATAACTTGAAAACAAGCAAGATTTCAAATATCTTTGGTACTTAGCCTTTTTTACAAAATTGATACCAGCGAGATTTTAGTCACTGTAAGTGATTGAGACACAAACTTTTATAAATGATAGACAATCGATTGAAGATATATTTAACGGGTTTTCTTTTGTCAACCGTCACTTCCGGTACTCACCAGAAGAGTTCAAACAATTCATTTTTTTCACAAGTTTAACTGATTATCTTTGGTGTTTCATCTGCTATGATTAACAGTAGTGTACACTAAACATATGTATAAAAAACCCTAGCTTTTATTTTCATAAACCTCTTTTGTTCGTCCGTTTTCGGTCTCGAGACAAAAAACCTAGATTCACCAAGATCGCAGATTTGGCAGAGAATATCGATATTTCATCGTATCATATGAAAACAAAATCGGACGGAAGACCTACTCGTTACTCGTAACGAGATCTAGTTCAAACTTATAATTTTTGGAAGCATATTCGAGAAAATCGAGGAAAATTACAAATTCAAACTTTCAAGACCCCGTCTTTCAGTACTCTCAGTTCTTTTATTATACAGCAGTATAGAATTGCGAGCGTGAAAACGCCATAGCTCCTTCTGCGCAAATTTCATTAAATGACAACTTTCCTATTTTCTTGCAAAGTCGAAAGTTTAAACTTTGCAGAATTAACGCCTTATAAAATCAAAAGTTATCAAATTAATCACTAAACTAATAAGTAAAGATGTCGTCGGGTGGCTTTGTGGCTCCAACATAATAACTATCAGTATATTTACATAGCTTTTATTTTGGTAATAATTTACAAATTAATTTTCAACGGAAAACCCTTCTGTTATTCTTCAGTTTCTTTTTCTTTATTATTAAGGTCTTCCGTTTCCAACGGAAGACCTTATTGTTTTTGCTTTGTTTCTTTTTCCCTATTATTAAGGTCTTCCGTTTTCCAACGGAAGACCTTATTGTTTTCGTTCGGTTTCTTTTTCCCTATTATTATTATTTTTTTTTTCTTACAAAATTTGTGCAGGCGATTTCTCGGAAATGGCTGAACCGATTTTCGTGAAACTTTCAGATCTAATAGATATTAGTCCGAACTTAATATACATTTTTTTATTTTGATGACGTCATTTCCGTTCTTGAGAAAATGACGTTTTATCGATTTTCAGAGGGTCGGCTTGTCCAGGGATCTCCTCCTAAACGGTTAAAGATATTGAGTTCAAACTTTCAGGGATTGTACACAAGAGATTGTAAATGTGCAATTTGGCATTCATATTTGTCATGCTCAAAAGGCGTTAACGCTCGCCTGGTCCCGAAAATTGAGACTAAAAATAACGTCGTAATTTTTCATGGTTTTCTTAGTTTATCTCTTTTCTGAAAAATATTTTGTTAACACATGTAATACAAAAAAAGTTTGATATCAAGAAAAGGGGCTGGCCCCTAAAATTAGGGGACCAAAGGGCCCTAAAGTCTTTCATCTGTAGCCTTTTACTAAGGAATATTTTGTGAACAATTATAGACGCAAATATGTTTATTTTACAGTTATATATCCAAGCAATGTAATGATTTTATCATGTGTTACGTAATAAGGGGTTTTTAGGGGTCAAAATTCCAGAATTTTGATCACCAATATCTCAGAAAGGAAAAATATTTTGAAATGCAGTATAGAAGAAAAGATGCTCAGAATGATGTATTAGATCATATGTTTTCAAAATTTCGTTAAACGGCCCCTATAAGGAGTTAAGGGTTCGGCACCTCAAATGTTCTTTCCCGTATATGTCAAGTACGATAACGAATTTCTAAACAGTTGTTGAACAAAATAGGTTGTGATTTAAATGACCTTTTATTTGATATCAAGAAAAAGGGGCTGGCCCCTAAAATTAGGGGACCAAAGGGCTCTAAAGTATTTCATCTGTTGCCCTTTACTGAGGGATATTTTGTGAACGGTTATAGAGGCACATATGTTTATCTTACAGTTATGAATCCAAGCAAAGTAATGATTTTATCATGTGTTACATAATAAGGGGTTTTTAGGGGCCAAAATTGCAGAATTTTGATCATGAATATCTCAGAAAGGAAAAATATTTTGAAATGCAGTATAAAAGAATAGATGCTCAGAATGATTTATTAAATCATGTGCAATTTTCAAAATGTCGTTAAACGGCCCCTATACGGAGTTAGGGGATCGGCCCCTGAAATGTTCTTTCCCATATATCTTAAGAACGGTAACGAATTTCTAAACAGTTGTGAACAAATTGTGATTGCGATTTAAATGACCTTTTATTTGATATAAAACAAAAGGGACTGGCCCCGCAGATTAGGGAACTAAAGGACTCTAAAAATGTTCATCTGTAGCTCTTTACTGAGGGAAATTTAATGAAAGGCTATAGAAGCAAATATGTTTATCTTACAGTTATGTATCCAAGTAATGCAATGATTTATTCATGTGTTATGTAATAAGGATTTTTAAGGGGTCAAGAGTCCATAAACTATGACCACCTTTATCTCAAAAAGGAAAATATTTTGAAATGCAGTATAGAAGAAAAGATGCTCATAATGATGTACTTAACAAAATGCAACCTTCACAATTTAGTTCAGCGGCACCAATAAGGAGATAATTATAAGGGACTGGCCCCTAAAACTTTCTCAGATATCTCAAGAACGGTGTCGAATTTCTAAACACTTGTTGAACAAAGCTCTTATCCCTGAGACAAAATAGTATCTGGCCCTTAGAATGTAGACCCTGTTTTTCTATTCCAAATCATGTTTAGCTGTTAAATAGCAAAATCAAGATCGAACATATATCTCAAATTTTAAAATCAGACGGAAGACCTCCTCGTTGCTCGCAACGAGATCGTGTCTAGTTACACTTACATTTGCACATGTTGCTGTACATGACTTCACTTCTTCACAACATACGCTTTACTTTACACAATCACTAGGCTCCTACACGTAATTAAATGTTATATACTTGTGTACTACATAAATACATTTATTTTACGGCATCTACTACGCGCCTTATTCTGAATTATATACAACATATGTTTACATAACAACAATACACATACTTTTACTTTATACATAATAGTTTTCATATGATCAAAAACCAATTATCACACTTTTCTTCAAAATACTCTATATTACTCCCGGAAAATATAAAACAAGGTTATCTGGTCATTTTAGGAATAAATACGGCGTTAAATCCGTAAAATTAATAAAATAAAAAAAAACTTACCCAGAATAGTTGGACTCTGGTCAGTAATACTTATATGTTACATAAAGAATGCTTTATATGAGAGAGCTGGTTAAAAAAGTCTACTTTCTCCAATTGCTCCAATTGCTACACCCAAACTGAATTCCTAAATGCACGGGATTAGAACCCGCCCAGTAAAACCTGCTGAGTGAACTTTAAACTATGGAGAGCAATTCTGTCAATAAATATGTAACATTATAAACGTAGCACAAAATGTATGGAAAGTAAGCATGGACGTAAATTGCGACATACCTCCCCCCTTAAATAAAAAAAAATATATATTACAATTTACGTACTATGATTAAACTTTTTATTATTTTTAGATGAAAACAAGATAAAACTGTTCATTTCCTCATTTTATTTACACTGAAACACTCACTTATACTCTGACTCACGTCTGACGACTTAAATAGTCCGCTCCAACATTGTCTTTCTCTAATTGCAATAGTGCGGAATCGATATGGCTGTAACAGCAATGCCTAGCGCATCAGTCTAGAGTTCATTAACTTTGTTTTGTTAAGATACATGAGAGAGTAATTATCAGTCTCTTAAATAAACTCTTTTCCATAAAGATATCTATGAAAATGTTGCACTGACCTTATGATGCCCAGACATTCCTTCTCGATGGTTGAGTAATGTTCTTCACTTGTCTTGAGCTTGCAACTAGTGTAAGCCACTGGGAGTTTGTTAACACCTTCTTCCTGTAGAAGCACTGCTCCGAGTCTTCTATCCGATGCGTCTGTCTGCACTATAAACACCTTAGAAAGATCTGGCAATTTCAAAATCGGAGATGTGGTAATTGAGGATTTTAAATTTGAAAAGCTAGTTCTTGAGCTTCCGTCCACCAAAGTTTGCTTGGTGAGAACTTGTGGGTGAGCTCTGATAAAGGAAGTGTCATTTGAGCAAAATTCGGAATAAATTTTCTATAGAAATTTACCAATCCTAGAAAAGATCGTAACTGTTTTTTCGTTGCAGGATAATTTGGCTCTCGTATACCTTTGACTTTGTCGAAATCAGGGTGCAGTTTTTTGTCCCCCACTATATGCCCTAGAAATTCCAGCTTTGGGTACGCCAATGAACACTTTGTTGGCCTTGCTGTGAGAGTTGCTGAACGTAGACGCTGTAACACCCCAGAAAGTGCAGGCAGTATCAGTAAAGATCAAAATATCATCGATGAAATTATCTACATTTGATACATTTTGCAACACCTCACGCATGAGATGACGAAAAGTTGCTGGGGCTGTGACCAACCCAAAAGGCATTTTAGTGAACTGGAAAAGACCCAAAGGAGTCTGAAAAGCTGTCAAATTACGGGCAGAATGAGTCAACGGTACCTGCCAATACCCCTTAGACAAATCTAACGGAGAAAAATACTTATGACCTGATAGTTTAGCAAACATTGCATCGACACCTAGCATTGGGTCTGCGTCAAACACAGTGATACGATTGAGAACCCTAAAATTAACACAAAAGCGATATGTGTTGTCTTTCTTGGTTACAAGGACTATTGGGGATGAATAGGGACTATTTGAAGGTTCTATGCCCCAGATTCTAGCATCTTGCTCTCCTCATCTTTGACACTGTTCATCATAACAAACGCGATCTGTCTTGGACTTACTCTTATAGGTGAATATGTCGTCGTCCATATTTCATTTTCGAGTACATGCGTATTCCCTGGTACGTCTGACAAAACTTCACTATACCTGTACAGAAGTTCTTTCATTTTCTGCTTTTCCTCTCTACTAAGCTCTGGATATACATCTACACAAATGTGCGTTTCTCGAGACTGAGCTTCCAAAAAATCTGACTACTTGACTCCACTCAACATCTGAGTCACCAATCTCTTCTAGATCTAAAACTGACATAACACAATTCACAACTGGTTCACATCTTTCTACATATTTCTTCAACATGTTTGCATGATATATCTTTAATTTGCCCTTTACATCTAACTTATAGTCTGCTTTACCTAATCTTTTCACTATTTAATATGGACCTTGCCACTGCATCAGGAGCTTGTTACTATCAGATGGCAAAAGAACCAAAACCTTCTCACCTGGTTTCATATTTCGCACTCTAGCCTTCTTGTCAAAGTACACGTTATGTCTTTGTGTTGCTTTCTTCAGATTCTCTTCCGCAAACTCCCATATTGATTCTAAATGCTCTCGGAGATTTAAAACGCATTGGTATGTAGACTTTACCTGTTGATCTTGAATTACTCTTGTCCACAATTCTTTCAGAATTGTCATTGGTCCCGGAACGATACGGCCATACAATAACTCAAAGGTAGCAAACCCGGGTCTTTCTTGGGAAACCTCCCGATATGCAAAAAGCACAGTGGGTAAATACTTATCCTAATCTTTCGGTCTATCAATACACATACGCTTCAGCATTTGTTTGAGTGTACCGTTAAAACGTTCCACTATCCCGTTACACATAAGAATGATATGGCGTAGTGGTCAGCTGTTTCAATGAAATGAGCCTACTTACCTCCTTCGTGAGCCCTGAAGTAACCTGACATTCCATGTCTGTCAAGATTTCCTCTTGTATGCCTGTATAAAAAACATTTCGAGAAGAGCTTCAGCTACCCTTTCTGTATCTGTCCCAGGAAGAGCCTTGCCTTGTGGAAACCTTCTAATCTACTAACATTAAAATGGAGCGATTACCTTTGTCTACTACAACTCTTTTGAAAGGTACATCTATCAAAGGCATGCTATCTAGCGGAACTTTTCTAACCCTTCTATTTGACACGGTCCGTTGACAGGTATCGCAAGACTGACAGAATCGTTTGATCGCGGACTGCATACCTGGCCAAAAAAAAATTATGACCAAATTCTAGAAACCGTTCTTTGTATTGCTAAGTGCCCTGACATAATTGATTCATGAGCCAACTTCATTACAATATGGTGAAACGTTGCAGGAACAATGAGCCGATAATAGGTTTTACCTCTATCTTTTTCAAATCTTTCATATTTACAGAACAATAAACCTTTCCTGTCAATCTATTTTACTTTATTATTTGATGTTCGACTTTCTTTTGTATACTGACACTCTGTTTCTAGCGAAAGATCTGCTTGTTCTCGCAGTTTGTCCTCAGGACTGATTTTCTCATTGACGATTTCAGGAACCTTAAGTGGTGGGTATGCTTTCTGTTTGTCTTTTACCTGCTTGCACGTCTCCACAGTAGACACTGTGTTTGGTTTCCATTCTCGATCTGGATCATGTGGTTTTCGTGCATAATCTACTTCACCTATGATCAAATCAAATACAGGGTTGTCCATACATTAATTTAAACTTCATATTCACCAGATTTATAAGGATAATTAATAACAACCTTTGCTACTGGGACTACTATTCTTGTACTATCTGCTAAAATACAAGTTTTCTGTTAACCTGTAAAGTGGTCATCTCTTACCAGACTTTTCCGAACTACAATGTTTCGACAACCAAAATCTCTAAGTAACGTTACTGGTTAACCATCAACGTAACCCACTGAGAGTGGCATTGGTTTTTGCACAGAATGGCAAGCAGATATTAAGACAGATGTTTGGTCACTTACTTGAGTATAAATTGAAATATTTGGGTGTAGATAAGAGCAGCACAATTCTTTGCAGTAGCTTGTTTGTCTGCACTTATACTATTGCACTAGAATCTGTGTTTCTGAATTTGCATTGAGGTGCTATATGACCGTGTTTGTTACAAATATAACACAAAAATACACTTTCTTTCATTTATTTGAACACACCTTGACTTTGTTGTTGTTGAGGGTGTCCTTCTTTTGGTTCCTCTTGTATTGGGTTAACTTCAGCTGGTTACCTTATGACTTTCGAACATAGATTTATAACACTAAATCTTATATTCCTTGCTTCCCTTAACAGATCGACCACTATACACATCTCATCAGCTGTCTTCGGAACGTTTTGCTTGAGAAAGACTGACAATTCAAAATTACATACATGTAAAATTTGATCACGAAGCATAAGATCAATTAGAAATACAAAAGTACAATCGTTTTTCGACATTTCAATCCAACGAGTTCAATACGAAGACAGTCTGACTCTGAACTGAGAAAATGTTTCTCCAACTTCAGATATGCATTAACGAAATTTTCGCTTGAAAACATCTTCGGTCATTTCGTACCTACGAAGTAAAATTGCTTTGAGCTCATCGATATCACTGACTTAGACATGAGACCATACACATCCAACGCTCGTCCTTTTAACAGAACATTTAAATGTGTAGACCACAACGATTTGTTAAAACCCATAGCGGTCGCATATCTCTCAAAATTTTTCAAATAGCTTTCAATCTCATCTTTATTCTCTTCAAATGGAGGAATTTTTGGAAGATTGGGCTTAACCATTGCGTGAACAGCCTTACCTCTAGCAGTTCTCTTTGTCATTTCTAACTCGTGTTCCTCTTCTAACTCCCTCATTTTCATTTCGAAGTACAAACGTTCAATCATAAGTTGATGTTCTCTTTCATCTTTTTCTTTCTCACGAATTTCTGCTTTCTTTTCTCTTTGAAATTCCTGTTGATCCCTAACATATTTTTTCAACTCATCATCTTTGTAACATAATCTTTCACCTGCAGCTATTAACTCTTGCACTGAATCCATATTAGGCATTATGTAAGACACAAATATTTTACTAACACATTGGTTTGGACACAAACACTGCAGTACTTCTTTGTAATCTACAAACTTTTTTATTTCGAACACTTTTTTTAGCAGTTGATTGTTCAGAATGGGCAACACAATTGTATTTTGTTTTATTTATTTTGAAACAATTAGCCTGACCAGTTTCCGCACACTCTGAGAAAGTTCAACTAACACTTTCTAGAGATCTGGAGACCAAATGACCGTGTCTCCTACTAAGACATGCAAGACAACTAAATAGATTAATAAATGCACATACATTCATAAACAATGGTGGAACACACAGCAAATTTAGATAAATATTGTACAAACTAATGAATCTGTTTTAGATTTTTAATTTTAAGGATGACATTTACTCAGAATGAAAAAAAAATCCACTGATGATAATGAAAAACCATCTATTGTGTGTTATAGACCTTTGCTTGTATTGTTATTTTTCACTTTCAGAAAAGTAGGTCAATGACCTACTTTTTGAGTTAATGGCCATTGAATATTTATTGAAAAGTCAAGAAAAATCCCATAAAATGTTACACTACGATTGAGATTTTCTTAATTATAAAAATATTACAAATAATTACACACTTTAAAAAATAACATACAGTTTACGAATAGTAGTGGCACTACACAGTAAGTACACAAGATTAAGATTTCAGCATCAATTTAAAAAAATAATTCAGTTCGAATTTCCTCTATCAGTTTTCAAACCCCTACCCGTTTTTGATTCAATTTTACAAAAAATTGAATGATGATAATACAAAACATTTATGATATTGAACTACTTATATTGACCTTATTCTGTAGGCATAAAATTTATATGAGGTTAATGATCAACATTTTGAGATATGATGTCTTTTATCGTTTTTAAGCATTTTTCAATATTATTGTCATTCGTGCCATAAGATTTTTTTTATGAATAAGTGAGGTAAAACCAACGGAAAATATGCAAAATTACGTAGACTTGAATATTATATCGTAACTTTTAATATTAGACTACTGCCAAAAAACTTTTAGCATAAAACAAAATCTGCAAAATTTAGTCCGAATTTCCTCTGTTTGGCTTAAAGTCAATTTTTGTTTGAGCATAATTCCATAATAAAGTAAAACTATTGAATGTTTTGTCAATAATAATTCATTTCATAAATACTTCTTGTGTTTAGAACAAATTTTACTCATTACATTGAACTTTTAAACAATCGGAATTTGAAAACTCAAACCCTGAGTAAATAATACCCTTAAAGTCGACATTCTGATTCAGATTATTTTTCAAGACACTATCTTTTTTTTTAATTATGCCCCCCTTCGAGAAAGGGAGGGCATATTGCTTTGCTGCTGTCTGTCGGTCGGTCGGTCGGTCGGTCCACCAACAGTTTCCATTCATTTTCTTCACAGAGGATGAACATATTGAAATGAAATTTGGTATACAGGTCAATCATGATGATATCTAGGTCAAGTTCGACATTGGGTACGATTGAGCAGTTTTCGACAAAGTAATGGCTCTTGGGCATAGAACAATTCCAGTTAATTGCAGTTTCCGCTCGTTTTCAGCGCAGTGGGTGCACATATTGATATGAAATTTCGTATACATGTTTATCTAAATAATGTCTAGGTCTAGTTCGATTTTGGGTATGATAGAGGAATAATCGGCAGAGTTATACTCCTTGGACTTCGAAAAATTCCAGTTATTTGCAGTTTACATTATTTTTCTTTGTGGATGTTTCCAAGGGAGGGGGCATATGTGTTTCACAAACATCTCTTGTTCACATACAATTTTGTTTTTAGAAACAAAAAATCTTGTTTCAGGGATTAATGTATCATGTTCCTTGGTTTTATCAGGACATCGTTGAGGAGTGTAGTAATTCTGTAGGTATTTGGTCTGCGGAGATACTTTCTCTTGGGGGATAACTTCGACGATAGTTGATATAAGTAGTCGTTACTGTAGGATCCTGAGTCAGTTGAATAGAGTTCTGATGTAGGTCTTAAAATCTTTGATTTGGTATCCTTTGAGACGTATTTCTGGATAGGTATCTCTCTGTGTTGGTATCTTATACGAAATGATGCTAGATCACTGAATGGGTATCTTTGTATAGATATGCTGGATCCTTGAAGAGGTATTTTTGGATAGGCACTGCAGCATCCCACTTCTGCCACAATTTGTCGCCGGGTGGCTTTGCGGCTGCACAATAATAAGTTTCAGTATGTTTACATATCTGTTATTCAGGTGATAATTTACAAATAAATTTCTAACTGTTCCATAGACTTGAAATAAAGGTACAAAAAGGGATTTGAAATATAAATAAAATGATAAAATCACAGAAAACATTATATTACTCTCATACTTGCATTTTACTGCACATTACTGTTCTCAATACATTTTCATGTATTTACACTTACATTTGCACATTTTGCTGCACATAACTTCACTACATATACTTTACTTCACACAGTCAATAGGCTCGTACATGTACTTCACTTTCATAATCTTGTGTACTACATAAATACATTTATTTTACGGCAACTACTTCGCGCCTTACTATGAAATACATACAACATATGTTAACATTACAACAATACACACACTTTTACTTTATACTTAATAGTTTTCATATGAAAAATACCCATTTTTACACTTTACTTAAAAATACTCTAAATTACTCACGAAAAATATATAACAAGGTTATCTGGTCATTTTAGGAATAAATACGGCGTTGAATCCGTCTTAATAAAATAAAATTAAAATTACACAGAATAGTTGGACTCTGGTCAGTAAAACTTATATCTTACATTCAGAATGCTTTATATGAGGGAGCTGGTTGAAAACGTCCGCTCTCTATAATTGCTACGCCCAGTCTAAATGCCTAAATGCACGGGATTAGAACCGGCACAGTAAAACTGGCTGAGTGAACTTTAAACTATGGTAAGCAACTCTGACAATAAATTGGTAACATTATAAACGTAGCACAATATGTATGGAAAATAAGCATGGACGTAAATTGTGACACCATACAGTTAATATTACAAGACCAGTCTTTCTTTCAATAGCGTATGTGCATCGATTGTTAACATCTCAGCGTGACTTTCAGCAAGAGTGTGAAAAGACCATGACTTTTGACAGATTTGTCTAAAAAAATGATCAAAAGAGATGAAAACAAAACACAAGTGCGAACTATATATCTTGTTACAGAAAAAAAAAACAAATATACTTTTGTCGTCACTAAATCATTTTGTTATAAAAATAATTTTACATCTAGGTCCGCCGACGATTTTCATTTCCTTTCTTTGTACGCTGCCTCTCTGAAAACAATGTTTAGAGATCGTACCAAGTGATTTCTTTACATTATTGTTCACGTGTATGACGCTGTGCATGAACTATTCTCACTAACTGTTTATGTTTTTAAAATTACCTTCACTTCCAATTACAACTGCTGCCTTTCAAAATTATGGTATGTAAATAGAATTTCAAAATTCGAGTCGATCTGATATGAATTCTGAATTCTGGAACATCTTTTGACACGCACTCGTTATCGCTATAAACACTCACATTTTCAGTGCACGCACAACTTCTATTTTTTATTTAACAGTTTAACACAGAGAAATGATCAAGATGAGGAAAATGAGCTGTAATGTCTCTTTAAGTTTCCACTAAGAATATTTTTACAATGGTTCTTCTTCCAATATGTTCTCAATTGAACAACATCCGATATTTAACCAGTCATGTTATTTTATAACGATAAAAATATCAGTCATTTATGCATATCTTTTACAATTTTATGTCATGATATGGCATGCAATTTTAATGATATTCTATGAGATTTCAATGCAATGAGATTTGTATGCTATGCAATGATAAATTGAAATGAAGGGCTAAATGATATGGTATGCATGCTATGGAATAATATTAGATTTGAAGAAAAGTGTGTTTATACGCAGACGAGTTCCAAACATTTCGAAATAAAATAACAATCCAAAGTTTAAAAATAATCTTCAATGTTAACATTAATTCTATTAAATGAAGGCATTTCAAACAGAGTTAAAACCATGTTGTATGATATGCTATGGTCTGCTATCGTATGATATTACGAATAAGAATCGATGAGATTGAATGGCATGATATGGATTCCAATGTTATTCTATGAGATTTCAATGTTGTATGTTGTAAACGATATGCTTGAACTGACTGTATTTCAAATTCAATAGATGTTCTTAAACATTGGAATTAAAACCATGAATTTTGGTTAGAACTTGATTTTGTAACAAATATTTAATGTAAGTATCGCATAGTTAAAGTAACTCACAAGGTTGTAATTTTTGCAGAAACAGAAACATTGTCATTTGCAAAATGGATGGACGGGAACAACGTAATAAAGACAGGCAGAACTACTGGAACAACACGCGGTAAACTTATACTGGACTCTTTAAAAATACGTGTGGATAAATCTTTTGCAGCAATAGGATACATGACTTTTTCTAATTGTTTTGAAGTTATAGATAGGGGGTTTGAAGCATTTTTTAGACCAGGTGATTCTGGATCTGGTGTTTTTGTGGAGAAAGAAAACGGAACATTAAAACCGTTAGGGATCGCATTTGCTTGTATGAATTCCCAAACAGCTGTTTGTAAAATTGATGCAATTGTCGAACAACTGAAACTGGATATAGTTAACAAACAAACCAGAGAAGAAGAAATGGATTATTTGCAAACGAATCCTACTCGGAGAAAAAGAAAACTAGAAGACAGAATGAATCCACGCCGAGCGTCCCCAGAAAGGAAAAAAAGAAAAAAATAATGTGATATATGCTGCTGCTGCGTCTGAAAGTTGTATTTTTTAATGCTCTCAGTTTTCTATGGCTCGGTAAAAGGTAAAAGTCACTTATCTGTGAAAAAAATTGCTGCGAGGCAAAAAGGACAAATACCTGGTTTCCATTTCCAATAACTCTTAGTATATCTACACTTGGTAAAAGGTAGTCTTTGATTCCCGCTAATCAATTTGTTTATTCCTTTTAACCAAGATATTGATTATTTTTACCACATTATTAATAGGGTTTTTATTATTATTTATATGCGTTTTATGTGTTTTTTTTCTTTTGTTTGTTGTTGTTTGGTTTTGGTTCTGGAGTTTTTTTTTCGTTTTTAAATGTGTAAGACAATTTCCACAAAGGTTCACCTAAAAGGTCTCAATAATTTCAAAACAAACTTAGTAAGTAGAAAATTTAAAAAAAAATGACCAATCAAATCATGCGTATGTGTATACTAGCGACACCAAATCTGTTCTAAATAAAGATCATCCGTACAATCTCTGACTTTCAAATAAATGCCATACTTGCTCTAAATAATGGTAAACTATTGGATAAACTTTAATGAATTATGACATCTATATAAATGTTATATAAACACTTGTATTGCCTCTGCTAAGTTCTAAACCTGGGTCCTCCGGCATGCAAATCCAGCACTCCAATCCAGCGATCGAGTTAAAGGATTAACCCACAAGCCAGAGCTTAAAGGGATGCAAAAATTACTGACTCTTTCACCTAAATATTTAGACCAGTGAAAATACTGTGTGATTTGCGAATCTGGTTTTTTTTTTTCGATCTGGTGTATTCTCTACTGATAGATTTAACTCCAAGTGTATTAGCCTTGATTATGTTAAAAAAGGTTGTGAAGAAAGATAATATTTATTTAGAGCAAAGCTTGTTGAAAAGCAACAAGTGGGTCCTCTGTTAATGTCAAAAGTAAAACTAAAAGTTCCCCAAAGAAGCAGTGTCTGTGTACCAATAAACATAAGTAACCTAGACAAACAAAAAAATGATTTATTTTTGCCACAAGTCAACAAAATCCAAATGATTCTAAGTTCGAATTATTAAAAAACCTATCGAATTCAACAACGATTTCGCAAATACAGATCCAATTGTGGTTAAGTATGATTTAACAATTAACGAATTATTTTAGAAACGCGTTATTTTAAATTTGAACTTAACAATATTTTCTAAACCAAGAATGCAGAACAAAAATTTCCGGAAAAATCAATCTTTAAACCCCCATATCTCTGTTATGCATCGACCAATTTTAAAACGAATTTTATTTTTAAACTAAGCTTAATACGCTGTATTTTCTGGTGTTATGATTAATTTCAAATTATCGCTTTAAAAACATTATTCTTCAAAGACTTAAGAGCCCCCTTCGCTCCTAATTTGAGGGGCCAGCCCTTTATTTTTGATATCATCAAAGAACAGGTCTTGCAAATATAAACACATTTTGTTCAACAAGTGTTCAGGAATTATTGACCAATCAAAAAGATATCTTAACGAATGTGTTTTACGGACCAACCCTCAAACTCATTACTGGGGCCACTAACATTTTTAGGCAGCATATTGTTGGGAACATTGTTCTAAGCAATGTTTGTCATACAATGTATTTCAAAATAGTTCTCCTTTTCTAGATATTGATAATCAGAGTTTTGGATTTCTGACCCCTTAAAACCCCTAATTACGTAACGTATTATTTAAGTATGGTACAGTATAGATAAACAGCTGTACATCTCGGTCCGTAATTTGAGGGGCCAGTCCCTATTTTTTAATGTAAATTAAAAGCAAAAAAAAACCTTAACAACTTCTGCATTACATGTCTTTTTATGAAATTACTAACAGGTTAAAAGATATATTACAAAAATTGTTAAAGTTTTGCCAAAAAATTCGGTGCTAATTTTCGACATCGGGCGAGCTTCGGCGACTTGCGCATTTTCCACAATTTCAAATACAGAGGATCATCTACAGACACCCATCTACATATTCCTGAAAGTTTCGCGTTTTTATTACCATTAGTTTCGAAGGAGTAACGTGAAGAAACGATCTTTGAAAATTAAAAAAATCTTTAAAATCTCAATCCGGAAGTGACATCATCGGTTCAAAATTTTATAATAACAAGCGTGTTTACTGCTTTATCAGTTCTATATATTTGGTGAAAATCAACCAAATAGTTTTGAAGTTATAGCGCATGAAAAATGTCAGAGCAAAAATAGTTATATAAAATGATAATTAAAAAACCCGAAGAATAACAAGAAGTTACATGTATTTCTAATAAGAAATAATTTATTACTTCTAATAAAGAAATAGAAACGGTAGAATAACAAGAGGGTCTTCCGTTGGAAACTTAAACCAGAGCTCTTAAACCAATAACTAGAGTAGCTAAATCAAAAAGATAAAAAAAAAATAATACTTCTTCGTGCGACTTTACAATTTCAGAATGATTCTGAGTACGTACAAACAAAAACCGTATCGATTTCAAGAACAACTTAATCAAGAAGAAATCCGAATGTGTTCAAATACGAATAAGCAATTATTGAATCATTTTAAGTACGAGTTAATTTATCTTTGAATTTAAGATTTCCTTTTTTAAAACTAAGAACGCAGAATTAAAATTTCTGGAAAAATCAATTTTTAAATATATATGGTAGAATAAATATAAATATCTTAAAGTATAAAGTATACTTAGGGTCAGTTCGAAAACGTGAAGAAGATTCCGAAAGTTAAGCCCTATGTCACGTTTTCAGTGCCCACCTAAATATAGCTTAATACATGTATTTTTATACAGTAACCACATGTTTTATATTCATGACCCTTATTATGTGATGTTGTATATTATTTTTTTACTTAAATATGTCTGAATGTTTTAAAAATATTTTTAAAAACTGTTGTATATATTTTTATTACTTAAATATGTCTTTTGTCATATAAAAAATAGCCATTTTCTGACAAATCTGTGAAATTGGGCATACCAAAAAATTATAAGACCCCTGGAACAAACATGGAAGTGAAAGATTTTTTTATTTGATCATTTGATGCAATTTAGCAATAACTATCATATGTGGAACAGAAAACTTCCCTTGGGCAGTAGTAAGTTGTTGTTTGTTTGTTTTTTTGTTTTTGTTTTGGGGTTTTTTTTTTAAATGTAAACAATATGCATAATTGATTCCTTTAAAATCACTCGTTATGGCCTTCAACTCAACAATTAGGTATATCAACGACGCATTATTAATTAACAATTGTTTTTTTTTTCCCATACTTACGTCGACTTAATATATCCCAGTTAACTTGAAATAAAAGAGATCTCATAGTCTGCGTCGTCTGTTTCATAATTGGATATTTTGCTGGAAATGGACATTAGTGGTAACCTAGCATCAAGACTTCAATTTTTCTATAGACAACATTCCTTACTTATGTAGCAATATACATTTGCTCTAAAGAAAGTTTTACTATTGATTTTTAAAATAAGAATTTAAATTTAGAAAAACTATCAATAGTAAGTAATACATTTAATCAGAATAGCAAGTAAAACGCAATCCTGTTTAGTAACTGGAATTGTAATTAGTAAATACAACTAATACAATTACTCATGAATTCTTTTACTTATCAGTTCTGCAATTACTTAAATTAATATAAAGACTGGGTAACTATTCATTTACTTAACTGAATACTTATTTTAAGTCATAAAATCATTCTTAAAAAAGTAATTACAATACTTATCAAATATGTTTTGTTATAAGTAATAAAATTACTTGTAGTGGTCAAATATTATACTAATTTCAACTAACACTATTACTTATTGTTATACTTTCATGTTAAATACTGAAATCTGATTGGTTTAGAGGCAGTTCATAATCCGTTGTATTACTCTCAGCTTTAGCAACGCACTTAGCAACGCGTAACATTAAAAATTGTTACATGCGCGAAAATTATGCGCGTACGGTTTGGCTTAGAATTCACGTTATTCCTATGTAAAACCAGTTAAATTTTCTTTCAAATTAAGACATTCAGTATAACAAAATAAATAGTGCCTGTTTGGTAGGATAACAGTTGAAATTGACACCCCTCGAAAACCATTGACAATGGTTTTCTCGGGGTGTCAATTTCAACTGTTACCCTCCCAAACAGGCACTATTTATATAATGTTACCCGCTGCTAAGTGTGAAGCTAACGCTTAGGGTTTTTACTATCTGCTGTTATTTATGCAATTAATCAATACATTTCTCATTTTAAAGTAATCAAATTCTCGTATTCTAGATTTAAGTAATAACAATAATTATTCACTTATTCTGTACCGATGCAGTTTGTTGTAAGTAATTTAATTATTTGTTGTAGACGAAATCACAATGTTTTCTGAATAAAAGTTAAATGTAAACAATTCTAGTTCCTTGCACACATCGATTACTGCGGAAATAAAAATAATTTTAAAAAACAAGAAAACTCAGACAACAATGTAAATCATTTATTATGTACATGTATTTCCGCCTTATTTTTGAGTGTGTGAATGTACAACATACATGGAGGATAGTGTGCAATATTTTTGGTTTTGATGTTAAATAGAAACACATAGTTATTGGTTTTTACTCTGTTAGAAATGAAACCGCTGCTATGTATAATTTACTTTTATATTTTGTTGCATTAAAAATTTACAAATATAAGATGTTGTGTAGACTAGAAAATATTGTAGAAACATCAAAAGGAATTGTATGTAATTTGAAATTATGCATTCAGAAATACTTACAAATTTTTACATTGTATCGGAAATTCTAGATATTATTCATTTTTCAAAATTGTAGATAATTTAATGTTGCCATGGGTGACCTGGCCCATGGTTTTTAACATACATTTCTTATTACGACCTATCAGCTTCAATATTTCTGTACACATCTCTTTATTAAGATTAATCAATAATAATATTATCTTGGTAAAAAAAGATAACTGTGTTTTGTATAAAAAATAATTGTAACTTTATATTTATATATGGTACTTAGTCAGATATAATAGCTGTTATTACTACTACTATTACTCTTATTATTATTATCATTATTATTATTATTATTATTATTATTATCACTATTATATTAATTGTTATTATTATAAATTTATTACTACAAATACATTTGAATATTGTAACATGTACTTTTGTAAAGAAATATCTTGAAAAAAAATAAATATATATTTCCATAACACACATATATACATATTCTGACTGGCAAAATATTATGTTTACAAGATTTACAAGACTATCTTGTGAATTTACAAAAAATGAGCACTTGCAGAAACATTATAACTTCAAGCATTTTGATATTAAACGAGAGGTAGGTAATCATAAAAGCATTACAACTCACGTTGAAGAAAACACAGTTTTAATAATAACGCTATATATAAAATCAGTAAGTAATTAGAACAAAACTTTACCAAACACGTTACTATAAATCCCAGTATGGCTATAAAATTTGTCTTTCACTTTTTTCTTTGCACATTATAAAAAAAATTCCCGAATCTCTGGTCTCTCTCACAATAACAATAATATTAACTGCAAAGCATACCTAAACGTTGCTTTTTAAAAACCTTTGGCAGGTTATGCATAGCAAATTCGAATGACTCACAACTTTATGTAAATTGTAAAAAGTCAACCATGTACAGATATATTATCATAAAAAATAAAAATACTCAAAAAGTAAAACAGTTAACCTTGTACAGAAATAAATCCCTAAAAAAGTAAATATAAGGAATTAAAAAAACAAAAACAAACTAGATTCGATCTCGTTGCGAGCAACGAGTGGGTCTTCCGTCCAATTTTTGAATAGATGAGATTAAACTTATCAATTCAAAGATAAAATCGTAGATCTAAGTGAAAAAAAGAGAAAAAAATTTTGCGGCACTCGGGGCTTGAACCCGGGTCGCCCGGGCCATGTCCACGACTCTATCGACTGAGCTACTTGGACTCTCGCTTCAGGACTTTGACGCTTAATTTCTCGAGAACGCCTTGATCGATTTTGAAACAAATTACATATTCTGAATCAGTAAAAGGGTCACTATCATCTTATTGGAAAAAATATATAAAAATAAAAAGTTGAAAATTTTCATTTTTTAATTTTGCTTCCGGTGACGAGCGGAAGTGACGGCCAACATTCTCGTGACCGAGGTACACGAGGATATTGCTAGATCTATCATCTCTGAAAATTTCAGATCTCTATCTTTGCTCGTTTTTGAGAAACGTGACAGACAAAATTGACTTTTAAAAATCGTAAAACGACGATAACTTCCGACCGGAAGTGAATTTTCAAAATCTGTTGAAGCGGTATAAATTTCTGATAACAAAACTTAAATCCTGAAAATTTGAAAGAAATCGAGTGTGCCATCTCTGAGAAATCGCCTGCACAAAATTTGTAAGACAAAAAAAGAATAATAACTAGATTCGATCTCGTTGCGAGCAACGAGTGGGTCTTCCGTCCAATTTTTGAAAAGATAAGATTAAACTTATCAATTCAAAGATAAAATCATAGATCTAAGCGAAAAAAAGAGAAAAAATTTTTGCTGCACTCGAGGCTTGAACCCGGGTCGCCTGGGCCATGTCCACGACTATAACGACTGAGCTACTCGGACTCCGCTTCAGAACTTTGACGCTTAATTTCTCGAGAATGCCTTGATTGATTTTAAAACTAATTACATATTCTTAATCAGTAAAAGGGTCACTATAAGGTGTAAAAATTTCAAAGTAAAATATTAAAAAATAAAAAAGTCGAAAAATTCAATTTTTGAAATTTCCTTCCGGTGACGACCGGAAGTGACGGGGGACATTCTCTATACCGAGGTACATTAGAAAAACGGTAGATCTATCATCTCTGAAAATTTCAGCCTTTTATCTGTACTCGTTTTTGAGAAACCCGACAGACAAAATTGACTTTTTAAAATCGTAAACGGACGATAACTTCTGACCGGAAGTGTTTTTTCAAAAATGAAAAAAAAATGTATCAGCTTTAGATAAAAACACGTTTATATTGAAAATTTGAGCGAAATCGACCAAGCCATCTCCGAGAAATCGTCTGCACAAAATCGGTAAGAAAAAAAAAGAATAATAATAATAACTAGATTCGATCTCGTTGCGAGCAACGAGTGGGTCTTCCGTCCGATTTTTGAAAAGATAAGATTAAAGTTATCAATTCAAAGATAAAATGGTAGATCTAAGCGAAAAAAAGAGAAAAAAATTTTGCGGCACTCGAGGCTTGAACCCGGGTCGCCTGGGCCATGTCCACGACTATAACGACTGAGCTACTCGGACTCCGCTTCAGAACTTTGAAGCTCAATTTCTCGAGAATGCCTTGATCGATTTCAAAACTTATTACATATTCTTAATCAGTAAAAGGGTCACTATAAGGTGTAAAAATTTCAAAGAAAAATATTAAAAACTAGAGCAAAGCTCGTTGCAAAGCAACGAGTGGGTCTTCCGTTAATATCGGAAGTAAAGCTGGAAGTTCCTGTAAGAAACAGAGCTCTTAAACCAATAACAAGAGTAACTAAAATAAAAAGAAAAAAAATCGAATTATTCCTGGTACGACTTAACAAAATCCGAATTATTTCAAGTACGACTTAACAAAAATCTTTCCAATTTCAAGAACGACTTAACAAAAAAAATCCGAATGTGTTACAGTACGACTTAACAATTGTTTTTCGTACGAATTAATTTTACTTTGATTATTACGCTATTTTTTAAACCAAGGACGCGGAATCAAAATTTCCGGAAAAATCAATTTTTAAACCCCAATATCTCTGTAATGCATCGTCTGATTTTAAAACGGTTTTCAGTGTTAGACTCAGCTTAATAAGCTCTACAAAACACATATTCACTTTTGATTTGATCAGAAAATTCATTTTTTCGAAAAATTTGTTTTACTTCCGGTTTCGACCGGAAGTGACAGATTTTTATATCGAGCCTTATTACAGAGGTAAATCGACCAAATCATAGCCATTGAAAATTTCAAGCCTCTATCTTAAAGCGTTTTTGAGAAACGCCGCGGACAAAATGACTTTTTGAAAATTTTAAAAATGACGTTACGTCAAAACGGAAGTGACGTTGTTAGGAAAACTTTAACATCTTTGAGGGATAATAGTTACACATTATCTCTGAAAATTTCATTAAAATCGGTTGGAAACTTTTTGAATTATAAAGCCGAGAAGGAGTCAGAAAAAAAAAGATAAAGTATAATAATAATAAAAAGAAACCGAAGAATAACAAGAGGGTCTTCCGTTGAAAACGGAAGACCCTAAATAAAAAAGTCGAAAAAAAAAATTTTTGAATTTTTTTTCCAAAAACGACAGAAAGTCACGGCGGACATTTTGGTGAGTTTGTTGCACCAGAAAAACGGTAGATCTATCTTCTCTGAAAATTTCAGACCTCTATCTTTTCTCGTTTTTGAGAAACGTTGCCGACAAAATTGACTTTTTAAAATCGTAAACGGACGATAACTTCCGACCGGTATTTAATTTTCAGAAATGGATAAAAAACAATAAACTTCAGATAAAAACACGTTAATCTTGAAAATTTGAATGAAATCTATCAAGCCATCTCTGAAAAATCGTCTGCACAAAATCGGTAAGAAAAAAAAAGAATAATAATAAGAACTAGATTCGATCTCGTTGCGAGCAACGAGTGGGTCTTCCGTCTGATTTTTGAATAGATTAGATTAAACTTATCAATTCAAAGATAAAATCGTAGATCTAAGCGAAAAATAGAGAAAAAAAATTTGCGGCACTCGGGGCTTGAACCCGGGTCGCCTGGGCCATATCCACGACTATATCGACTGAGCTACTCGGACTCTCGCTTCAGGACTTTGACGCTTAATTTCTGGAGAATGCCTTGATCGATTTTAAAACAAAATACATATTCTGAATCACTGAAAAGGTCACTATCAGGTGTAAAAATTTCAAAGAAAAATGTTAAAAAATAAAAAAGTCGAAAAATTCAATTTTTCAAAATTTCTTCCGGTGACGACCGGAAGTGACGGCGGACATTCTCTATACCGAGGTGCACCAGGAAATCGATAGATCTATCATCTCTGAAATTCTCAGCTCTCTATCTTTGCTCAGTTTTGAAAAACCTGAGAGACAAAATTGACTTTTTAAAAACGTAAACGGACGATAACTTCCGACCGGAAGTGAATTTTCAAAATCTGTTTCAGCGGTATAAATTTCATATAACGAAGCTTCAGTCCTGAAAATTTGAGAGAAATCGATCGTCCCATCTCTGAGAAATCGCCTGCACAAAATTTGTAAGACAAAAAAAGAATAATAATAATAACTAGACACGATCTCGTTGCGAGCAACGAGGAGGTCTTCCGTTCGATTTTTAGAATGAAATATGACATCATCGAGTTTGATTTTCGACAGCAAACATGTTATGGAAAAGGAGTGAAGTACTAATGCTTTATTGTATTGTTTTTGTATAAGTTCTCTTGCTTTTTTAACCTAATCTAGCTTTAATATCCTTTCACAAAATGGCTCTCATTATAGGGCTATAGATAAAAGATTTTAGAGCTCTTTGATCCCCTAATTTAAGGGGCAAGTCCCTTTTCTTGGATTCAAATGAAAGGACATTTAATTCTGAACACATTTTGTCAGCAAGTGTTTAGAAAAATTTTGGCCCCTAAAAAACCTTAATTACGTAACACATGATAAAATCATTACATTGCTTGAATATATAACTATAAGATAAACACATTTGCTTCTATAACATTTCACAAAATATTTCTCAGTAAAGGGCTACAGATTAACGATTTTAGAGCCCTTTGGTCCCCTTTTATTAGGGCTCAGCCCCTTTTTCTTGATATGGAATGAAAGGTCATTAAATTCTAAACAAATTTTGTTCAACACATGTTTAGTTATTCGTTACCGTTTTGGAGATAGATGAGAAAGAAGGTTTTAGGGGCCGGTCCCTTATCTTCTTTTAGGGGCCGTTCAACAAAATTTTGACGGTTGCAATTTGTTGAGAACATCATTTTGAACAACTTTTCTTTTATACTGCATAACAAAATATTTTTCCTTTCTGAGATAAGGGTGATCAAATTTTTTGATTTTTGG
The DNA here is from genome assembly GCF_902806645.1 of Magallana gigas. Lineage (NCBI taxonomy): Eukaryota > Metazoa > Mollusca > Bivalvia > Ostreida > Ostreidae > Magallana > Magallana gigas. The sequence goes on from NW_022994865.1 coordinate 3,839,463, forward strand.
CCCCTAAAAACCCTTAATTACGTAACACATGATAAAATAATTACATTGCTTGAATACAGAACTATAAGATCAACACATTTGCTTCTATAATATTTCACAAAATATCTCTCAGTAAAGGGCTACAGATTAAAGATTTTAGAGCCCTTTGGTCCCCTAATTTGAAGGGCCAGCCCCTTTTTCTTGATATCAAATAAAAGGTCATTTAATTCTAAACAAATTTTAATCAACAAGTGTTTAGAATTTCGTTACCGTTTTTGAGATATATGAGAAAGATGGTTTTAGGGGCCGGTCCCTTATCTTCTTTTAGGGGCCGTTCAACGAAATTTTGACGGTTGCAATTTGTTGAGAACATCATTTTGAACAACTTTTCTTTTTTACTGCATTACAAAATATTTTTCCTTTTTGAGATATGGGTGATCGAAATTTTGGACTTTTGGCCCCTAAAAACCTTTAATTACGTAACACATGATAAAATCATTACATTGCTTGAATACAGAACTATAAGATCAACACATTTGCTTCTATAATATTTCACAAAATATCTCTCAGTAAAGGGCTACAGATTAAAGATTTTAGAGCCCTTTGGTCCCCTAATTTGAGGGGCCAGCCCCTTTTTCTTGATATCAAATAAAAGGTCATTTAATTCTACACAAATTTTAATCAACAAGTGTTTAGAAATTCGTTACCGTTTTGGAGATATATGAGAAAGAAGGTTTTAGGGGCCGGTCCCTTTTCTCCTTTTAGGGGCCGTTTAACGAAATTTTGACGGTTGCATATAGTTAGGAACATAATTTTGAACAACTTTTCTTCTGTACTGCATTACAAAATATTTTTCCTTTGTGAGACATGGGTGATCGAAATATTGGACTTTTGGCCCCTAAAAACCCCTAATTACGTAACAAATGAGAAAATCCTTATACTGCTTGGCTTTATAACTGTATAATAAACATATTTGCTTCTATAATTTATTACAAAATATCCCTCGGTAAAGAGTTATGGTTAAAAGACTTTAGAGCCCTCTAGGTCCCTTATTGGAGGGGCCAGCCCCTTTTTCTTGATATCAGCTGAAAGGTCTTGTAAATATAAACTTTTTTTACATTACATGTTTTAACAAAATATTTTCCAGAAAAGAGATAAAGAGAGAAAAGCACAAAAATTCACGACGCTTTTGTAATGTCAATTTTCGAGCCGTAGCGAGCTTTGGCGCCAGTAGTGCTAAACATACAAAACAACAATCATGCAAAACTTCAATCTTTCCTTTACCTACCGTAGAAATTTGAGCTTAATATCTCTTATAGTTTAGGAGAACAACAGAAGACAAAATACCCATATAAAAATTAGAAAAATCTCAATATCTCAAAAACGGATGTGACGTCATCAACACAATTTTTTTTTAATCAGGTTCAGACCAATATCTATCATATCTGAAACTTTCATGAAGATCGGCCGAGCCGTTTTTGAGAAATCGCGTGCACAAAAATAGGAAGAAAAAAAATAATAATAATAAGAATAGGGAAAAAGAAACAAAGCAATAACAATAAGGTCTTCCGTTGGAAACGGAAGACCTTAACTAGATTCGATCTCGTTGCGAGCAACGAGTGGGTCTTCCGTCCAATTTTTGAATAGATAAGATTAAACTTATCAGTTCAAAGATAAAATCGTATATCTAAGCGAAAAAAAAGAGAAAAAAATTTTGCGGCACTCGAGGCTTGAACCCGGGTCGCCTGGGCCATGTCCACGACTATATCGACTGAGCTACTCGGACTCCGCTTCAGAACTTTGACGCTTAATTTCTCGAGAATGTCCTGATCGATTTTAAAACTAATAACATATTCTTGATCAGTAAAAGGGTCACTATAAGATGTAAAAATTTCAAAGAAAAATATTAAAAAATAAAAAAGTCGAAAAATTCAATTTTTGAAATTTCCTTCCGGTGACGACCGGAAGTGACGGCGGACATTCTCTTGACCGAGGTTCATTAGAAAAACGGTAGATCTATCATCTCTGAAAATTTCAGCGTTTTATCTTTACTCGTTTTTGAGAAACCCGACAGACAAAATTGACTTTTTAAAATCGTAAACGGACGATTACTTCTGACCGGAAGTGTTTTTTCAAAAATGAAAAAAAATGTATCAGGTTTAGATAAAAACACGTCTATATTGCAAATTTGAGCGAATTCGACCCAGCCATCTCCGAGAAATCGTCTGCACAAAATCGGTAAGAAAAAAAAAGAATAATAATAATAATAACAATAAGAAAAGTGAAAAAGAAACAATAGAATAATAGAAGGGTCTTCCGCTGAAGACGGAAGACCCTAATAACTAGATTTGATCTCGTTGCGAGCAACGAGTGGGTCTTCCGTCCAATTTTTGAATAGATAAGATTAAACTTATCAATTCAAAGATAGAATCATAGATCTTAGCGAAAAAAAGAGAAAAAAATTTTGCGGCACTCGAGGCTTGAACCCGGGTCGCCTGGGCCATGTCCACGACTATAACGACTGAGCTACTCGGACTCCGCTTCAGAACTTTGACGCTTAATTTCTCGAGAACGCCTTGATCGATTTTAAAACTAATTACATATTCTTAATCAGTAAAAGGGTCACTATAAGGTGTAAAAATTTCAAAGAAAAATATTAAAAAATAAAAAAGTCGAAAAATTCAATTTTTGAAATTTCCTTCCGGTGACGACCGGAAGTGACGGCGGACCTTCTCTTGACCGAGGTACATTAGAAAAACGGTAGATCTATAATCTCTGAAAATTTCAGCTCAATATCTTTGCTCGTTTTTGAGAAACCCGACAGACAAAATTGACTTTTTAAAATCGTAAACGGGCGATAACTTCTGACCGGAAGTGTTTTTTAAAAAAATAAAAATTATATATCAGCTTTAGATAAAAACACGTTTATATTGAAAATTTGGGCGTAATCGAGTCACTAATCTCCGAGAAATCGTCTGCACAAAATCGGTAAGAAAAAAAAAGAATAATAATAATAATAATAATAATAACAATAAGAAAAGTGAAAAAGAAACAATAGAATAATAGAAGGGTCTTCCGCTGAAGACGGAAGACCCTAATAATAATAATAATAAGAAAAGTGAAAAAGAAACCGAAGAATAATAGAAGGGTCTTCCGCTGAAGACGGAAGACCCTAACTAGACACGATCTCGTTGCGAGCAACGAGGAGGTCTTCCGTCTGATTTTAGAAACTGAGATTTATGTTCGATCTTGATTTTACTATTTAACAACTATACATGATTTAAAACAGGAAAAGAGAAATAAACATTTTAAGTGCCTGATACTATTTTGTTTCAAGTTTAAAAGTTTTGTTCAACAAGTGTTTAGAAATTCGTCACCGTTCTTGAGATATCTGAGAAAAAATATTTTAGGGGCCGGACCTTATCTCCTTATTGGGGCCGCTGAACAAAAATTGTAAGGTTGCATGTTATTAGGTACATTATTTTGAGCATCTTTTCTTTTATACTGCATTTCAAAATATTTTTTCTTTTTGAGATATAGGTTATCACATTTTTGGACTTTTGACCCCTAAAAATCCTTAATTACGTAACACATGAGAAAAATCATTATAATGTTAGGCTACACAACTGTTAGATAAACATATTTGCTTCTATAATCTATTACGAAATATCCCTTGGTAAAGAACTATAGGAAAAAGACTTTAGAGCCCTCTAGGTCCCTAATATTAGGGGCTAGCCCCTTTTTCATGGTATCAAATGAAAGGTCATTTGATTATAAAGACATTTTGTTCAACAAGTGTTCAGAAATCCGTTACCATTCTTGAGATATCTCAGAAAGAATATTTTAGGGGCCGGTCCCTTATCTCTTTATTGGGGCCGCTGAACCAAATTTTTTAGGCTGCATGTTGTTAAGGACATCATTATGAGCATCTTTTCTTTTATACTGCATTTCAAAATATTTTTCCGTTTTGAGATATAGGTGGTCAAAGTTTTGGACTTCTGACCCCTAAAAATCCCTAATTACGTAACATATGAGAAAATCGTTATACTGCCTGGCTTCATAACTGTAAGATAAACATATTTGCTTCTATAATTTATTACAAAATATCCCTCAGGAAAGAACTATAGTAAAAAGACTTTAGAGCCCTCTAGGTCCCTATAATTAGGGGCCAGCCCCTTTTTCTTGGTATCAAATGAAAGGTCATTTAATTATAAAGACATTTTGTTCAACAAGTGTTCAGAAATTCGTTACTATTCTTGAGATATCTGAGAAAGAATGTTTTAGGGGCCGGTCCCTTATCTCCTTATTGGGGCCGCTGAACCAAATTTTTTAGGTTGCATGGTGTTAAGTACATCATTTTGAGCATATTTTCTTTTATACTGCATTTCAAAATATTTTTCCGTTTTGAGATATAGGTGGTCAAAGTTTTGGACTTCTGACCCCTAAAAATCCCTAATTACGTAACATATGAGAAAATCGTTATACTGCTTGGCTTCATATCTGTAAGATAAACATATTTGCTTCTATAATTTATTACAAAATATCCCTCGGTAAAGAGTTATGGGTAAAAGACTTTAGAGCCCCCTAGGTCCCTAATTTGAGGGGCCAGCCCCTTTTTCCTGATATCAGCAGAAAGGTCTTGTAAATATAAACTTTTTTTACATTACATGTTTTAACAAAATATTTTCCAGAAAAGAGATAAAGAGAGAAAAGCACAAAAATTCACGACGCTTTTTTAATGTCAATTTTCGAGCCATAGCGAGCTTTGGCGCCAGTAGTGCTAAACATACAAAACAACTGAGGTAATTTAAACACGATTTAATTAAATTTAAAATTTTCAAAAAATTTAAAAACCATCCAATCAATTCAACAAAGATGTCATTAGACGCAGAATTGTAAGCGCAACTTAGTAATCATGTTTCTAAACTAGTCTGAGGTCATTTTAACGCGATTTAAATAAAATTAAAATTTTTGAAATTTTTTAAATTCATCCAATCAATTCGAGAAGGATGTCGTCAGACGCAGAATTTTAAGCACAACTTAGATATCATGTTTTAAAATTAGTCTGAGGTCATTTTAACGCGATTTAAATGAGTTTAAAATTTTTAAAAAATTTAAAATTCATTCGATCAATTCGAAAAAGATGTCATCAGACGCAGAATTGTAAGCGCAACCTGGATATCATGTTTTAAAATTAGTCTGAGATCTTTTTAACACGATTTAATTAAATTTAAAATTTTTAAAAAAATTAAATTTCATCTTATTTATTCGAGAAAGACTTCATTGGACACAAAATTGTAAGTACAACTTAGATATTATGTTTTAAAATTAGTCTGAGGTCATTTTATTACGATTTAATTAAATTTAAAATTTTCAAAAAAATTAAATTTCATCCCATCATTTTGAAAACGATTTTATTAGACGCAGAATTAAAGTGCAACTTAGATAATATGTTTTAAAATTAGTCTGAGGTCATTATTACACATCCATTGAGTTTTAAAATTTAGATTCCGTACTCGGAATTTCCGGACAATGATTTTCCTCGTGAGGCTAGATGTTCATGTCATCTATCAATTATGAAAATATCAGCTTCTTATCTTTGCTTGTTTTTGAAGAAATGCGTGGACAAGGAGAATTCGTAAAAAAACGTGTCCTATATTTTGACCCCAGCTAGCTTCCGTACTCGGAATTTCCGGACAATGATTTTCCTCGTGAGGCTAGATGTTCATGTCATCTATCATTTCTGAAAATGTCAGCTTCCTTTCTTTTCTCGTTTTTGAGGAAATGTGTGGACAAGGAGTATTCGTAAAAAATGTGTCCTATATTTTGACCCCAGCTAGCTTCCGTACTCGGAGTTTCCGGACAATGATTTTCCTCGTGAGGCTAGATGTTCATGTTATCTATCATTCCTGAACATTTCAGCTTCCTATCTTTGCTCGTTTCGGAAGATATGTGTGGACAAGGAGTATTCGTCAAAAATGTGTCCTATATTTTGACCCCAGCTAGCTTCCGTACTCGGAATTTCCGGACAATGATTTTCCTCGTGAGGCTAGATGTTCATGTCATCTATCATTCCTGAAAATTTCAGCTTTCTATCTTTGCTCGTTTTTGAGAAAATGTGTGGACAAGAACTTTTTAAATAATGACAAAATGGCGGATAAGTCCGAACCGGAAGTGATTTTTACAAAATAAAAAAAAGCGTATCAAGTTTATATAATAATAGATCGATGCTGAAAATTTGACTAAAATCGGACCACCCATCTCCGAGAAATCTTCTGCACAAAAATTGTAAAGAAAAGAAAAAGAAAAAAAACTAGATTCGATCTCGTTGCGAGCAACAAGTGGGTCTTCCGTCCAATTTTTGAATAGATTAGATTAAACTTATCAATTCAAAGATAAAATCGTAGATCTAAGCGAAAAATAGAGAAAAAAAATTTGCGGCACTCCAGGCTTGAACCCGGGTCGCCTGGGCCATGTCCACGACTATATCGACTGAGCTACTCGGACTCTCGCTTCAAGACTTTGACGCTTAATTTCTCGAGAATGCTCCAATCGATTTTAAAACAAATTGCATATTCTGAATCAGTAAAAGGGTCACTATCATCTAATTTGAAAAAATTTATCAAAACAAAAAGTTGAAAATTTTCAATTTTTAAATTTGCTTCCGGTGACGACCGGAAGTGACGGCTAACATTCTCTTGACCGAGGTTCACGAGGATATTGCTAGATCTATCATCTCTGAAAATTTCAGTCCTCTATCTTTGATCGTTTTTCAGAATCATCGCCGACAAAATTGACGTTTAAAAATCGTAAAACGACGATAACTTCCGACCGGAAGTGAATTTTTGAAAATTGTCCCGGCGGTATAAAATTCATATGACTAGGCATTAGCCCTGAAAATTTGAATAAAATCAAACGAGTCATCTCTGAGAAATCGCCTGCACAAAATTTGTAAGACAAAAAAAGAATAATAATAATAATAAGAAGAAAAGTGAAAAAGAAACATTACAATAATAGAAGGGTCTTCCGCTGAAGATAGAAGACCCTAATAATAATAATAATAATAAGAAGAAAAGTGAAAAAGAAACCGAAGAATAATAGAAGGGTCTTCCGCTGAAGACGGAAGACCCTAAAAAAGTGAAAAAGAAACATTACAATAATAGAAGGGTCTTCCGCTGAAGACGGAAGACCCTAACTAGATTCGATCTCGTTGCGAGCAACGAGTGGGTCTTCCGTCCAATTTTTAAAAAGATAAGATTAAACTTATCAGTTCAAAGATAAAATCGTAGATCTAAGCGAAAAAAAGAGAAAAAAAATTTTGCGGCACTCGAGGCTTGAACCCGGGTCGCCTGGGCCATGTCCACGACTATAACGACTGAGCTACTCGGACTCCGCTTCAGAACTTTGACGCTTAATTTCTCGAGAATGCCTTGATCGAATTTAAAACTATTTACATATTCTTAATCAGTAAAAGGGTCACTATAAGGTTTAAAAATTTCAAAGAAAAATATTAAAAAATAAAAAAGTCGAAAAATTCAATTTTTGAAATTTCCTTCCGGTGACGACCGGAAGTGACGGGGGACATTCTCTATACCGAGGTACATTAGAAAAACGGTAGATCTATCATCTCTGAAAATTTCAGCCTTTTATCTTTACTCGTTTTTGAGAAACCCGACAGACAAAATTGACTTTTTAAAATCGTAAACGGACGATAACTTCTGACCGGAAGTGTTTTTTCAAAAATGAAAAAAAATGTATCAGCTTTAGATAAAAACACGTTTATATTGAAAATTTGAGCGAAATCGACCCAGCCATCTCCGAGAAATCGTCTGCACAAAATCGGTAAGAAAAAAAAAGAATAATAAGAAGAAAAGTGAAAAAGAAACAATAGAATAATAGAAGGGTCTTCCGCTGAAGACGGAAGACCCTAATAATAATAAGAATAAGAAAAGTGAAAAAGAAACAATAGAATAATAGAAGGGTCTTCCGCTGAAGACGGAAGACCCTAATAATAACTAGATTCGATCTCGTTGCGAGCAACGAGTGGGTCTTCCGTCCGATTTTTGAATAAATAAGATTAAACTGATCAATTCAAAGATAAAATCGTAGATCTAAGCGAAAAAAAGAGAAAAAAATTTTGCGGCACTCGAGGCTTGAACCCGGGTCGCCTGGGCCATGTCCACGACTATAACGACTGAGCTACTCGGACTCCGCTTCAGAACTTTGACGCTTAATTTCTCGAGAATGCCTTGATCGATTTTAAAACTAATTACATATTCTTAATCAGTGAAAAGGTCACTATAAGGTGTAAAAATTTCAAAGAGAAATATTAACAAATAAAAAAGTCGAAAAATTCAATTTTTCAAATTTCCTTCCGGTGACGACCGGAAGTGACGGCGGACATTCTCTTGACCGAGGTACATTAGAAAAACGGTAGATCTATCATCTCTGAAAATTTCAGCTCTATATCTTTGCTCGTTTTTGAGAAACCCGACAGACAAAATTGACTTTTTAAAATCGTAAACGGACGATAACTTCCGACCGGAAGTGTATTTTCAAAAAATAAAAATTATATATCAGGTTTAGATAAAAACACGTTTATATTGAAAATTTGAGCGAAATCGACCCTGCCATCTCCGAGAAATCGTCTGCACAAAATCGGGAAGAAAAAAAAAGAATAATAATAATAACTAGAGCAAAGCTCGTTGCAAAGCAACGAGTGGGTTTTCCGCTAATGTCGAAAGCAACGCTAAAAGTACGTCTAAGAAGCAGAGTTCTTAATCTAGTAACAAAGAAACCTAAGTACAAAAAGATAAAAAAAATCGAATGATTCTTGGTACAACTTAACATGATCCGAATGTTTTTAAGTACGACTTAACCAAAAACCCATAACCATTTCAAGAACGACTTAACAAAAAAAACCAATGTGTTTAAGTACGACTTAACAAATTTGACTTCATTTTAGCTACAAGTTTACTTTACCTTGAACTAACATCTTTTTTCTTAACCCAGAATGCAAAATTAAAATTTATGTAAAAAATCAATTTTGTTTAAAACATAATTCTGAGCAACTTTTCCTCTTCACTGCTTTTCAAAAGGTTGACCTTTCGTACTGTGTGCTCGTTGCGTCATTAATTGTCAGAAACTTATCGATGTAAAGTTTACTTTACTGTACTTCTGTGAATATTTTCTATGTAAAATTACTATGAACCAGACAACATTGAAATGGTGAACATTTCAAAGGGCCCCGCTTATGTTATTTCAGAGAATTCTGCTTTGACCTTGACCTATAACTTGAAATTTTTCCAGCTGGCATAGAACTTTTAATTCAATTTCATTCCCCCTAACATACATGCATTTTTGTTCAATCTGACCAAGATTAAGCATATTTGGAAAATAATCTACTATTTAAACCTAATTTTAAAAAGATCTGCTATGACCTTCACATTGACAGACTTGGTTCAAGGTCACTGCACGCCATTAACCAATAAACTCTGTAAAGGTAAATATTAGCCAAATAGGGGCTAAAAGGAGAGTATATCTATGCTCTTAAAATATGGATTTTTGTGTGATCTGATATGACCTTGACTCTTCATCTACAAATATCATTCGAGGTCATTGCATATATTTTGAACAAAGGCATCATGTGGGTAAAGTATGAGGCTGAATGGAGCAAAGGGAGAGAAGATATACTCCGGACAAGGATTTTTAAAAATATAATTCTGATATGACCTTCACAGTTTCTTTTCACTGAAAATAGGTTCAAGGTCACTACACACCCTTTCACCCTTTACTCAAAAGCTCTGCTTATGTGAAGTCTGAGCCAATAGGGGTTAGTAGAAATTATATATGCTCTCAAAAAAGGATTTTTGCATGATCCGATATGATCTTCACCCGTTACCTAGAAATTTCATGCAAGGTCACTGCACATCGTTTAACCATAGAGACACTCTGTGAGTATTAGCCAGATTGGACCAAAGGAAAAAAAGATATGCCCCAGACAAGGATTTTATATATATAATTCTGCTATGACCTTAACCTTATACCTAAAAACATGGTTCAAGGTCACTGCACATCCTTCAACCAAAGGAACCCTGTGGATGAGGTATGAGCCAGATTGGGCCAAGGGGAGAGAAGCTATGCTCCTGTCAAGCCATCTCGGATGGACAGACCGACAAATTGATCACTAGAAGGCGCCCGCATAAACATGCCTTTTTATCTAAAATAGTATCCATGCTATCTGCCCATGGTGAATAGTCATCAAAACCATTCATTAGCAGAATTTGATTACCCTCCTTTTTAAGGTGGTATGGGACATCTGTCGATATTAATGTGGATTAAAGTACTATATAATTGAAAACTTTTCACCGGTTTAGAATTTTCAAATTTAACAATATTTAACCAAAAAATAGCTTTTAAAAATATTTGAAAAGGTAAAAATTGTAAAAACCCCAGCGGGATTTGAACTCATGACTTACAGGTTCCTAGTAAACCCTCTAACCCACTGTGCTAAGGAGTTAGGTGACCAGTTTTGAGAAGAAACTACATGTACTTATATAATTACACTTTATTTTATTGTTTATTTCGATAAACAATACGTCACAACATGGAAGTGTCCCATATCACCTTAAACTCGGAACACCTCTGACCTAATAAGATCGCCGCATTAAATACAAAGTTTAATTTAACTCTAATTTGTTTATCATCAAGAAATTCTGCATCGTTGACAAATTAAGTTTTCTTCTGTATAATGAAATACCAATTAACTGTCTATTCGGACAATAGCAAGTTTATTGTCCCATTCCACAGCTACTATTTCCCTTGGCTTGCCACATTAAATATTTGCTGTCTTGGGGGACAATAAACTTGCTATTGTCCCATTACCCAGTAAATACTAAATAGGCATATAATATCCCATCCACCTACATTTCATGTTATATAACCTCCCGTTTGTAACCTTCAATTTCACTGTAAAGTCAACATATCTGTCATAGCCGCAAGTTTCACAATTTATTTCTGCTTCTCATGTACTTAAAATTAGGGGCCTTAATATTGCTTTTCAATTCCAACAAGAGACATCCCTCTAACTATTGGTAATCATTAAAATTCATTTCATGAATCTACGCAACAATGATAAACCTTCAAGTACAGTCACTCTCAATTTTACAAAAATATTGACGGTACTTTATCCGAAACTGTTCCTTGTATCTTTAACTTAGTACACTAACATTTTTATGAAAAGACGGTTTGTCTTAGAATAAGAAAGCTAATGCAATTCTGAGAAAAAGAATACCACATATTGCCAATTCCATTGAGGTTTAATAAAATATGGCCATTTAAGTGAACCCACCATTTCCAATTTCCTTTAGTAAACACAGATTTACAGGGTTCTCCATAGTAAAACATCTTTATCTGACCTTTTAGAGGTCAACTTTTGTTCAACCACCTTTAAAAAGAAACCTTATTCAATACAACATATGCCTACATGATATAATCATGATAAAAGCTTTCACATCACTTAGAAATACCCTTACATGTATACCCCCCACCCCCCAATCTTTTGATTTTCATAAAAAGTCATGGTTTGAAATGTTTTACCTAATTTTATGAAACATGTGGCAATTTCCTTGAGTCATTTCTCACACATATTTGAAAACAATCATCAATG